>APFE030864506.1:201811-229500 GCA_000404065.3 Pinus taeda | reverse complement strand
TGGAGGAACCATAAATTTCTGTGGAAAGTGCCATAATATCAAGCTATCCATGGGAGAATATGTATTGAATAGCCCAATGCTTTCCATTCCAGTGGGTGGTGTTGATGTTTTACTAGGAGTCCAATGGCTACAATCTTTGGGTATGATAACTTTTAATTTTCAAGAACTTTTCTTGAAATTTTTTTGGGAAAGAAAGGAGGTTGAATTGAGGGGTATTGAAGGAAAACCTGGAAAGATAATCAACTCTAACAGCATGACAAAGCTTCTAAATAAAGAACAACAGAGTGTAATTGCACAATTATGTTCACTAGAGGATCCCACATCGAAATCATGTATTTCTCCAGATCTCCAAAACGTTTTGGACAATCATTCCAAGGTATTTGAGACTCCCAAAGGCCTCCCACCAATTTGTGATCATTTGATTCCACAAAGTGTTCCTCAAAACATCAGGTCTTACATATATCCATATGCCCAAAGGAGTGGGAACTCACTCAAGAGTTGCAGAAGATCCCAGTTCAAACAGTATTGCAATAACTTGACAAGGAAGGAAAAATCATATTGGAACCTGAAGCAGTCACAGAACTGAGAAATCGAAAGCTACGAAATAGATCAATTTCAGAGTATCTCATCAAGTGGAAGAACTTACCCGCTGAAGATTCCACATGTAGGAATTTACAGGGTAAGTTCCTCAAACAGAACACCAAAAGGACACAGCTCACAAACAGATCACAGATCAATACACCAGTATTTTGACGTGGTTAAAACCCTCAGAGAGGGAAACAGTCCACGGCCTGCGCCAACGTGGCTACTACAGGCAATTTATTAATAAAAGAATGAAAATTTACATAAGCTTCTCTCATGCACGGTTAACCTACGAATGACCCTCCATGCGCTTTAAATAGAATTCATGGACCAATCGGGTGTCAAGCCACGGATCAAGTGTCGGTAATACCGAGGAGAGAATGAACCGTCGGATCACTACATATCGTGACCGTCGGATTGTAAGTTACGAAATGTACAACGGTAAAGAAACACACTTTACCTAACTCTATACTAGACCAAGTTGAACTTAACTATTTCCTATGTGTCGGAATATCCTAACACCACATGGGAGGAAAAGAATTTATACAAAAGCATCAACGACTACTCAAGCGTTGAGGACAACACTTTTTAAAGGAGAGGGGCATGTTAGATCCCTATACTGCTAGTGTGACCCCTTATTGTTATTAGTACAACCCTTTTATTATATTGTTGTGCCCATGTAGTCCCATATTGTTATTATTGTGCCCCATTGAAGCCCACTATTGTTATTATTGTGCCCTTACATTATTATTGTTATATCGGCTCTGATTATATTATGACCCCTTAGACTCTTATATATAGAAAGGAGGTCTTGTCATTTGTATCATCCAAGAATTGTTCATTTGTGTAATGTAAAGGAGGTTGCTCCCTCGAAAAGGCTTATTTCTAAGGCGTTCATCTATCTTTTCTATCTTTCTGTGAGCTAGTTTCATAACAGGTCTAACCACATCACATATTCCAATTTACGTTTGGTCATAGGTTATAACATAACAATAAAGTTGATTATTAAACTTTAAATAGCATTCACATATATTTGCCTGTCAACATTAAACACTGAAATAGTTCACTTATTATAAACTGATATCCATGTAACAACAAGCCCAATAAAGCCAATTAAACTAGGGTGGCAGCACTAAATTGGAAAATGGAGCCTAGAATATTCATAGCGATAAGTTTAGCAATAATAGCACCAACTAAAAGCAAGAAACTACAGCACAAAAAACCTTCGATCTGAGTCACAGATTAAAGAGCGGACATAAATCTTTAGCATTAACAAGAATGTAGATATAAATCATATAGTTCCACAACATGTAGGACAAATCTGAGATTCAACGCCCCCACCTCGGAGCCATGTCTTCGTTTGTAGACCCTGCGAAAATCGGCATTCCAGAGGAGCCCACTGTGGTCGAGGGTCCGGCTACGGTTGAGAGCGAAAAACAAAGCGCGCCCCCTGTTGAAAATAGTGTTGTTCGTGTCGCCGAGCGTGGCACCCCAGACTACCCAGAGGCCAGAACAAGGGTGAGAGAAGACAAGGAAACCAAAGACGATGTTGACACACCTGTTGGAGCCTCCCCTGACGAGGGTATGCTCATGAATGGAAGCGCGAATCATAATGGGATAGCTACGACTCCTGAACAAGAGCCCTGTAACGGCAAAGACGCGGCTACTGAGCAAGAGTCCCGTAGTGAAGAAGTTGTGGCTGATGAGGAAGAGATCAGTAACGAAGAAGTAGCCAATACTGAGCATGAGGCCTGTAACGGAGAAGCAGAGGATGACGAGCAAGAACCCTGTCATGGCGAAGCAGCGTCTGCCGAGCAAGAACCCTTTAATGGTGAAGCTGCGGCGGCCGAGCAAGAGCCCTTCTCTACAACCCCGGATGATGCGGAAGCTTTGTTTCAAAAAGGTTGTGATGCACTGCAAGCACAAGACCTTGTTGAGGCCGATGACTCTCTAAGCCGTGCACTGGAAAACAGGTATGAAAGCGGAACGATGGCTAGGGTTAGATATATCCACTAGCCAAATCCAGAGAAGAAAGGACCATTTGGGGCATCGATTGGGTCAGATCCATCAGCCTCATTTGCCAAGGCAGCAGATCGAACCTTATACCAGGCGGATCCAATTAATCCTGACCTGGATTTGATCCATGCAAGCGGCAGGATGTCTAGGGATAGACATGCCCATAACCTAGATCCGGAGAAGAAAGGACCAATTGTGGCAGTCCATAGCCCAGATCCATCAGCCTAGTTTTCTCTAGCAACAAATCGAGACCTACATTAGGCAGATCCAGTCAACCCTGACCTGGATCTGATCCAAATCTTCATTAAAACGCCAGAAGGAAAGGATATCTGCAAGAGAACTGCGAGGGGGAGACGGATCCAAAATTTAAGACGTGAAATCCAGACTCACTTAGGAATTCCAGAAAGCATGCAAAACTTGATTTACTCGGGACACAGCCTACAAGACAACCACACACTACAGGACTATAGTATTGACACAGACTCGAATATCATAGTCAACTTGCGGCTGCGAGGGGGATGTTTCAGTACCAGCTCAAAGGACACAGGCACATTTAAGAACGCAGTCAAAGGAAAGGAAAAAGCACAAGCCAAACCAGCATTACCCTCTAAACTACTAGGAGCCTACATAGTGGAGCAAAAGTCTCAGAATACTTCCTTCACAATCTCAATACCTGAGTTAAAGGGGTTGTATTCTGATTTTCTTAACAAAGCAGTGATATGCAAATTTAATGGTTTTTGGCCCAAAGCTGATCTTTTGCACCAATGGATTTTTGCTACTTGGTCACCAACCTGTGAAATCCTTTTATGTTCCAAAGGGTTTTTTATTGTCAAATTCACCACAATTCAAGAAAAGGAATATATACTTAATAAAGGACCATGGTTCTGAGGCAACGCAAGGCTCTTCATGACTCCTTGGTTCCCAAAATTTGACGCCAACACAATGGTGGTATCAAAAATGCCCGTTTGGGTCATATTACACAACCTACCATTACACTTCTAACATCATCAAGTGTTATAAGGTATAGGGAACTCCCTGGGAAAGTTCCTAAAGATCGATGAGGACATATTCACAAGGGGTATTTTTACTTTGGCCAGGATATGCATCGAAGTAGACCTTAGTCAAGGACTACCAGACATTATTACATTGATTTTCAATGATACACACTAGACACAACCTTTGGATTACGAAAATACAACTTTTCGGTGTCGTGGATGTTTGCAAACAGGCCACCTGCATAGTGCATGCCCGCAAGCTAAAAAAGATCCCAAAAGGAACAAAAAGAAACCCAAAAAACCAAAAGGCTGGCAATGCACAGACACTTTGGAAGAAGAAGTGGGACAAGCAGGAGCAACAGAAAATAATGCAGAAAAGGATATACAGAAGGACCAGAACAACACACAAAAGGAGGAGACAGACCATAATGTTGCCTGCATTTTGAGGCCCAACAACCCCTTGTCGCATCAGGAGTCCCAAATAACAGGATTGAAAGTACATAGCAACAAACAAACTCATGGATCAGAGGGATCTAATTCGGATAAAGAACTTCCTATAAACACAGAAGAAAATCAAATGATCATTGTAACATCCACCCCCAACATGGAAGGTTGGAGAAAAGTGGAAAAAAAGAAAGGCAGAAAATTCTAAATATAAATGATAGTTAAAACACTCTCTGCGTAGAGATTTTTTGAAGCTATAGTGGCAGTTCAGTGTCTCCCTGCGTGGACTACACCATGTTTTGATTCTACATACTTGATAGGCTCTATGCCTCACATACAGCGTATGCTTTTTGCATCTACAAAATGTAATTTTCTTTGCATAATGAAAATTACAACTTTTCCAAAGGGAAAAAACATGTAGGACAAGTAAACTTCCAAAGAAAGTATGAAATCCCACTTGGACCACGATCTTCAAGGGCAACGTGAACATTGCACTTGGTCATAGCTTAGTCTCCCCTTCACTACCACCAAAAAAACCCAATCTAGAATACGCACACTAAATGGTAAAAAGCTTAAGGGCCTATTTAGACCTTTTTTGTCACCATTGTCCCTTCATCCCTTCCAAATTGTTTCCACATTAAGTTCTCTCATTGCCCTTATTTATAACTTTTCATTATTTTTGGATGTACTATAAGCATCATAATTTTATTCTATATATATGACTGAAGATCCCTGTGCTACTATAAAATAAGGCTGTAATACAGCCTCTAATTAATCTTACTACACTCTATGTTTATCCTATCTAAAACAAAATCGAGCTCTCAGTGTCTGTTTCTTTGTTGGGTGTGAAATATGGGCATTTCCTTTTAGATAGAACTCGCAACAGCTACATGCTTCCCTGGAACTGTTGGCACGGGTGCAGGTAAAACGCACATATCAGTCAAATCTGTGCCATCTTCATCTCAAAGTATTGGTTCCAAGTCACCATTGATGTTGGAAAGAGTAGTACTATCTTTAGGCATCGCGATACTCACGACTTAGTCATAGGAGGAGACTTACAGTAATTTATCGAAACTTTGGAGAGAATGGAAACAAAACTATCCCTCTATGTAAAGTTATACCATCTGTTGAGATAAATTCCTTTTATTTACGAAAAAAATGAATGTGGGGGGAGAGAGGGCAACAAGGAGCATGGCAACAGTGCTCCGAAATCCTGGGACTAAACCATTACCTGGATCTTCCTTACTTTTTGAGTGGCACATAACGACCTGAGGTGCTAAGCAAGATAAATGCGAACTACTAGTAGCTTCTTTGAACTTGTCTTTTCTGCCCCGGCATTTCTTGCTTCCTAACAATAGCTCTTAATCTGTTCAATTTTCACTATTGGGTCTCTATTTGTGATGGTTTTAACCCAATTTTTCAGGTAGGGGGGTTATATTCAAGCAGTGTGAGATATATAGCAGCATTGAGTGTGGTTAAACATATTGGTTATTTGCTAATCTCAAAAACCAACAATTGCCTTTCTGAGGTTAAATAGTATAGTTCCTCAAACCGGGCATTATGAGAAAAATCGATTTTGACAGGATGCAGATGGAACATAGTGTTGATTACTCAATGGCCAGCACCCAATGCAACTATGATGTCTGTGACAGTAGACTTTCTATAGGTGTTTTTTGTTTCTTTGTCCTTCGGTTTAGAAGAGGCAGTGTTCGGTCTCAGCATGCATGCTTTTGTTAAACAGCAATAAGTTATGATGTTTAAAGTTTGGCCTCTGTTACGCATGCCAGTTGCTAAGAACCCAATTTTACAAAGGCTGCAAGCAACCTGAATTTTACATGCTTCATTTGATGACGCCTCGGAATAGAAAGATATTTTATCGCTAAAAGACTATCATGGGAATCAAAAATGTAACTAGAAAACGGAAAATGCAGTTACGCATATTGCATACTTTAAAACTTCAGAAAGTACGAAAGACTGAGACCAACCTTCAGAGCAGCCTCCATGTTTAATAAGTATAATGAATATATGTACTAGAATGGGAGGGTTTAGCAGAGACACATCGATGAATATCTTCAGGGCAGGACGCAGAACATTTTCCGCGTTTCTTCTGGTTCATCACCCAATAATGGCGCGCCTTCCCGCCCTCTTTGTTACACCTTAAATGTGATGGAACTTAAATATAATCCCTTTTGCTCCCCCGAGCTTTTGAGTAAATACCTTTTGTCAATGAGCACTTTAATTGAGATTTACAGTAACTTAGCTAGACACCGATGCAACATTATCGCTTCGGCAATGGCTAGATTAACTTAATTGAGGTTTATAGTATGATGGCAAGATACATTTTCCAGATGGGGCAATGTCTATTATGAAATGTAATATCAGGGGATTAGTGTAATGTTAAAGTTACGAAGGATCTTATCACATCAATTTAAAAATTTAAATTATGTAATTATGGTTAATTTTTGGATTGAAAAAGTTTTTGAAAGTAATATTTTATAAAACTATTTATATTTCATAATTTATATATATACAATTATTTATTTAGGGCAAAAAAAAACTTATAATGGTGTTAAAAGACAGGTGACATAAATTGTGAGTATTAATATGAAACAAAATCCCAACACAAAAATATGTTATTATAATAAGATATATGATAACATCATACAAATAATTATAATGATAACAATAATATTTTTATTTTAAAGTTATGGCTAAGCCAAATATCAAATTGGTGTATGAGACCCCTTGTTTGTGGGACAATGGATCTCCTCTATGTAGTGATTTCACTACTAAAGTTTAACAAATGTGTATATATTTTATCCCTCTTTAAATTTGAACTTATCAAGCCGTCAATGTACACGATAACACTAAAATTAATAGCAATCAACACTAGAGTGAGGAAGGATGTTATCACATCAATCTAGGGACTTGCACCCAAAAGCATGCTTCCATATTTAAAAAGCTTTTGGTGAGGATAACTCTTTATAAATTATCTCTATCTCATAATAGTTATGTGTGTGGACTATTCACAACCCCCACACACACAATTTAAACAACTCTTAATTTGGAGCAAACTCCCAACATATGGATCTACCATTGTAGTAACATAGCTTATAATAGTACGACCCTAAGAGGAGCACATATGTGGTTAAATTTATATGATATGTTCCCAAAGAAGGGCATATATGAAATTAAAAGTACATGTATTGTGTAAATGTATGTGTAATATGATTGGCCTAATAATGAAGAGGTCATGTGTTTAATGTGTGAATAGGTATATAAGAGACCATATAGTCATTATTGAGGACATGGGATTTGGATATATGAATGTTTGGGTATTTGGAGGACTATCTCATGTTTTTTAAGGAGTTATCGTGTAATTCATCTCTCTTACCTATCATGGAGTTGTGCCAAGCTCTCATTGGCATGCATGGGGTGTGTTTTTGGTTTCTTATGATATTTTGAGTATGTTGATCATAATATACAACATCACTTAGATAACAAAAACAAGTGAAAGACGATAAGGCACAACATCAAAATCATTAGGAATGATAGCACACACAAGCTAAAGCACAAAACATGACACTAAAATCACAAATAATGTTGATATAGAGAATGTTATCACATCAACCTAGGGACATGCACCCTAATGCCAACTTCCAAAATGATAGATTTTTTGGCATGGATAATACCCTATAAACCATTATTGGCTCACAATCAAAGCCTTTCTTATGGGCGATGATTGATAAACAATCTTTGACTCACGATAACACATAGGCATGCACACAATTTCGAAGAGAAGTATTCATGTGAAACGAAATCATGACATATGGACATGTGATGCATTAAGATTTTCTATAACATCACATAGATAGTAACCATAAGCTAAAGATAGTTCACAATGCATGAACCAAAATTGTCATGTTAGTACCAAAGTAATGGAGGATGTTATCACTTCAACCTAGGGTCTTGCACCCCAAAGCCTATTTCCATATTAGTAAGGCTTTTGGGGTAATGCCTTGTAAAACATCGTTTTCAGGCAATGCTTATATATTTGGGATTATTCACAATTCACGCACTTGAATAGCACATGTCGAACTTGGAAGAGGAGTTTTAATATCAAATAAATCCCAACATAGAGATATGTCATTATGGGAAAATCGATTGTAAGATCATGTATGTAAAAACCACAAGCCACAGGGCATGACATTGAAACCACCCCAAGCCTTGCTTTTAGATAGGATAAGATTTTGGTGTGGGGAATGTATTATAAACCATTTATGTCTCCTAAGTGTTATGTACATGGAATTATTCATAATGCACACATAATTCAAAAGGGGAGTATTAGAGGATGTTGTCACATCAAATAAAGGCCTTTACCCCAAACTTAATGTTTAAGTTGACAAAGCTTTTGATATGGGTAATGATATGTAGACCATCTTCATCTTGCAATTTTTATGTGTGGGGAATTATTCATAGCAGATACAACTACAACATTGTTAATGCAAACACATAGCATTTCTAAAGTAGGTGTTCATATATAAATTATATTCATTTGTTATTTTGGTTATTGTGTGTGTGTGCATGTTTGTACATATACATGTATGAACGGTGTTGACTATCAAAATAAATGATTAATAAAAATATTAAAACATTAGAAGTGTGATGTGACCTTACAAGAACGAGTGAGCTATATAGATAATATAAGGAATGATCAAGTTTCTTAAAGAATTATTTGGAGTCACAAATAATTTTACCTAAATATAATTCAACTACTTACACTTAAAAAAAAGGGGTTTATTAACAAAGTATGAGAGGTTGGTGAGAAATTTCCAATTATTAAACTTTAGGTCCAATCTAATTTACTCTAATCGTAGTGAATATGTGCTTCCTTCTTGGAAATCACAAGTTTGAATATTAAGGGAATACACTATGTATACCTTCAAAATTAAGAAACCAAAACCTATGCAAAGAAGTCCTTGTGTCATAAAGAAGGAAATCACATATATCAATTTAATATCTTATTAAATTATAACTTTATATATATATATAATATATATAATATATACATATAATATATATATAATATATATATATATATAAAATTGGAAAACTTTATTATAATATAAAAGTTGCAATGACCCCGGATGCGGGTGAATAGGGAGGCGATCAGCGTGATGGGACAGGGGTGGTGGGAGGCGGCTCGACACCTGCCCACCCTATACGTGATGTTTAATGTCAATCGGGGGAGGGAAGCCTGGCATGCAGGCCATTACATTCTCCCGTTAAGTGCTACAGGATCCGTTGTTATGGCTTCGGCTCTTGCACGCTGTGACCTGCAAGCGATGGCGGCCTCCATCATTGAGGCAGTTATGGTGTGGGTTAATCGATAAAGGGCAGACAATTATAAGGAGGGGCAAGGTAATGCAAGCGCGATGCAGCTAGGTGAGGTGTTAAGTTGGGTTCTCTCTGTCAATTCTGAGCCTGAAGCGGAGACGTTGTGTCTGGTTTTGGCTAATTCTCTCTGGGGTACTGGCCGGAGTTCGGGCTCTGGGAGGTGGCCTTTGAGCATACCGCCCTCAATTTTGGGTCTCGGTGCATGGTCCTATTTTCGCATAAAGAATTTGAAAAGGTGGGGGGGGGGGGGACATTGAAGGGAAATTGCCTCTCTGCTCCCATTCGTTCCTATTCCATCTTTGTTGGCTCTGAGGTTTTTAGTTTCGAGGTTGGCGGAATTCCTTCTATTATGTTATCCAGCTCTGGAAGGAGGCCTTTGTGTTCTTCTCCCCTTAGCTCGAACCTCCTGTACATTGGCCCTGTTCTGTGCGCGGTCTTGGAAAGGGGTGGGTGGAAGACAGGGGAGAACAAGCCATCTTGTCTTGTTCGGTCCTCTCCCAACTCTGTCGGCTTTCAAGGTTTCAGTGTGGTGTTTGGTGAATATCCGTTTGAGGCCCTTCCTATTATGGCTCGTCTTCGACAGAGAATGGGTTGTCGTTGAGGCCAACCCAGGCGCGCCCCCAACAACTCCACTTCGGACTCGCCGGCCACCAGCGAGCTGTTCACTGGGCGTTATCCGAGCACCTGTAGTGGGCGAGGAAGGCGTCGCGTCTCCAATCCGCCTCCAAGGCCACCTTCAACAACTGGGTCAGCCATTTTTACTTTCAACAATTCGCTTCATCAGCCATGGGTCACTACACATATCTCTGTGGTGTTTTACGAAACCACGCATTTGGAAGGCTCTGATAGTAACACGGGAGGTTCGGGAGCTGCTGTTGGTCCTCCCCCTGTGTTCCAGCTTGGTATTGGTATGATGCCACAGCCTGCACGAGCGGAACCAAGGGGAGGTATTCAGGACACGGAGATGCAGCCTGCCGATCCCGGTCCCTCTGCTCAGTTCAACACTCCTTTTGAGGATGAACTGGAATTCGGTTGGTGCCGAATTGTGGAGGAACGGCCTGATGAGTAGCATGCTTCTGCTGAAAGTGATCTTCCTTCTTTTTGATCAAGTTTTCGTTATCCTCGGGCTGCTTCTTAGTCATCTGGGTTATGGGTTTCTTCCAACTTCTGATGTACGGGCTCCTGGTTTTTTTTGGGATGTATGGGACTCCATGGGTGGTTTTAGATCATGGTCATTTGTTTCTTCTCCTCTGGAAGGAGGCTTAAGTTGGTTTTTTGGAATGATGGCTCTTTTCATAGCAATGTACTGACTTCGGTCACCCTGTAAATAACTTCTCTCTTTCTTAATAGAATTAAATTTACTTAGAAAAAAAAATAAAAGTTGTGATGAAAGTCGCCAAGGATAAGTACAAAGAAAGAAACAACCAATGCCCTATCCCTAACGGGAGATTAAGAAAAATATTATTCTCCCTACTAGAGTATAAAAGTACCATTTTGATAAAAAATATGTGTTTCTAGAATATCTTGGTAACACTCATGTCTGTCAATTATTAATTTCCCCAATTTTTTATACGCGTTAAGATTGGGTGTCCACCTATTCATTATTGGCAAGTACAACATGTAACCATTGAACCAATTCAAAACTTCCTTTACAAGTTCTAATTCGAAAGAGAAGCTTAGCCCACTTATTTTCCTTTGAAGTTGTACCATGAATCATATCCCTAATTATACTTGTGGAATCCCCAATGCCAATAACTTTCATATGCCCATTGATGTGTCAATGACAAACCTTGGAGCAAGGCATATGCCACTACCTAGTTGTTTGTCATATAGCCAAGACTTCACATAAAACTATGCTCAGGATTCCTCCGAGCAAGAAATAAACCTCTCATGCAACTTTAAATTATATTATTACAAATAACACACACACATATATTAATTTAGTGTGTTATTAAAATATATCCTTATATTAGGGGTGACAGGATGGGGAGGGATTTTGTTCAATCTTGATGGCATAACCAAAGCAAAGTTTTCATGGGGCTTAAGAAGGAGATCAAATAACCAAGCAAAAATGCGTGGTGTTCTGCAGGAACTATACATTTCTAAGGACAAAAGGGGTGAAAGATTTGATTGTATTAGGAGACTCCCTAATAACAATCCAATATTTGAATTCTGGAAAGCTCCCAAAAGATACTTCTCTTTCCAGAATTCTCCAAATAATTAGAGGTTTGATGACAGGCTTCCACAGAGTGGACTCTTTCCATATCCTCAAAGCCAATAATTCAGAGGTAGATGTGTTGGAAAAAGTGGCTTGCTCAATGGAAGAAATTGTGTTAAGGACAAATGAGCTCAGATCCAATTGTTGATTCCATAAGCATTTGAAAGACTCTAACTAATATGCTTAAATGTAATTATGCTTGGAATCAAGACATGATTATTTGTAATCTTTTCAATCCTCTCTCCCTTATTAATCCCACCTCCCAAATAAATACCACATCAATAATGATGGTCAAATCCATCTCCATCCATATGAAAGGTTTATTGTTGGCACTCCTTGTATCCATTATGCGTTCTCTTATTGAAACATTCATCATGCAAGTTCTGTGTCACTTGGATTGCATGCTCAAAACATCAAAAATTTTCTGCTCAAGCATTGGCAACATAATGATGATGAGGTTGGAGCAAATCCAAGGGAAACTTATAGTTGTGATAATGAAATGTGTGTGGTCTAACAGAGATGAAAGTGTTAAACTTGCAAGGGACCTCTTGTTTGGGCCATACATTCTCCTGCTCCCTCCTCCGAGAGTGTTTCCCTCTTAGGCGTTGGAATTTTTAGTCTTTGTTAGGTATCAATTCTCAATTATGGCGTCAAGGCGACTCTAGTGTCAGCTCTATACAGAGCTCCAATTCTGGCTCCAATTCCTCTTATGGTTTGTGTCAGAGTGGGAAAAGCACTCCTGTTCATTTTGGTGCTTAGGGATTTCCAGTTCGGAGTCAAATTCAGACCTAGAGAAGTTAGGTCTCTCTCCTTTCAAGCTATTGCATTTTTAACACAGGTAAGGTACCTGTGTTTCTTCTATCCTTATTTTAGTTAGTTGCCAACTTTTGGGACAATTTTTCATCACCCGAGACTTCAGCTTCGATATTGGGCATAGGTTTAAAATTGGGAATGTGAGAAAGCTTAGTAAGGTCCAGCCTGTGAAGTGGCTTTTGAATTCGGTGATAGTTTCAGTCTAGTTTATGTTTTCCCTCTAATCCATTTGGTAATTTATTTCCCTCTTTTAATCTTATATTGGGAAATCATTCATTTAACGGCATTGCCTCCTCCCTTCCTTCGAGGTTTAGTCACTAGTTTTCATAGAATAATGGACAAAGCCTCTAATTCACATAACTCTTCGGATGAAAGTCCTTCCTTGCACTACTTGTTCTCCCATTATGCTCTCCACCAAGCTGATTATGAGTTGCAAGTAAATTTTTTCATATCTCTCATTCCCATATCAAGCTTACAGGCAAGTTGTTGTCCCTCCAATTTCAGTTTTCTCATCTGCTAGATGAAGTTGATGCCTTAAGGAGCATGGTAATGGATTTGAAGTTGAGTAAGGATGCTCAAGTGGGCTTGACCAATCACTAGGAAGCTACTACGAAGCGCGAGATTGACCTCAATCAGCCAACCGCTGATATTGATTGATATTTCATGCTAGTTCATAAAATGAATTTTGTTTCTATGCACGATGTGAAAAGGATGTTATGTTAAGTCTTATGTCCTGTAATTATGATGTTTTGACAAGTCCTGGTCATACTGTTATCAGTTCATTGTAACTCTATCGTGTGTTAAGTGTCAATCTTTCATCAGTATTTGGTCTATAAGAATTTAAGGCTAGTGATGTTTTGGATATTCATATGGATCTAAACTTTGAAGATGTAGCTCCCAGGTTTTTTTTTGTTGCGAACAAGTGAAAATTTAATTTATCTATACTCATTTTTATTTAACCATATATATATATATATTATATATAATATATATATATATATATATATATATATATATATATATATAATATATATATATATTATATATATATATAAATATTAAAGTAATCTATTATATTATATATATATATATATATATATATAAACAAATTATATTATTATATTATTATTACTACCACACTTTGTTTATTCTAATTATTTTTATATTATGTATGAAATTTTGAAAATAAAATGAGCTATAAATAAATACAAGGGAGTATCGAGGGAATCCACTTCAAATAAGCACACATTTCAGTTATTAGTCCTTGCCTCGTTAGGGACTATAACACTTGTCTCATAGTCAAGTCCATTGACTCTCCATTATTTTGCATAGTTTTTGCAATTCTAACTAAAGTTTGGGGAAAATGTTGAATATTTTTATTTTCCCTTAAATTCAAAAATAATTTTATAATTTATGGAAATATTATTTATATTTTTCCATTAGCTCAGCAAGCCTTGATGCAACATAATTCCCCTGGTGGAAGAAATTTAGTTTCAGTATTTGTCAATGCTTAATGAACCATTTTAAAACTAAAAAAAGGTTAATTTTGTGAGTGGACATTCCATCACTGAGTGGTCTGAGGCTGTTATGCCTAACACTACTACTTCTCTGCCCATTGATGCCAAAAATGACAGGATTCCAAGTCCCTTACATAAGCAGGGTAGGGAGGTGAACAAATATGTAGAAGAAGGAGAAAGGGTGGTGAGGAGAAATTGTGTGCAGGGGAGTTTGTGAAAGAGCAAGGACCATGTCAAGTCAAGCTTTCTTTCTCCACACTCCGAACAAGACTAATTTAATATGAGGAGTCAAGGCATTTTGTGAGTGGTCATTCCATCGGTGAGTGCTCTTACACTGTTATGCCTCACACTGCTACTACTCTTCCCAACAATGCCAGAACTGACGAGGATCTAGGTCCCTTACATAAGTGAGGGCGTGGAGGTGCGGCAAGGAGGGTAAGGGGGAGGGGGTTGTTGAACAAATATGCGGAGGAAGCCTCTATATATTACTTGAATGTAAAGTTGCTACAATTTTGTTATGCACGAAAAGGGTGTGTGAAGAAATTGTGTGCGAGGGAGTCTGTTAAAGAGCAGGGACTATATCAAGTCAAGATTTTTTACTTTGCACTCTGTACAATGTATATTTTAAAATTTTAATAAATTATTCCACACATCAGATTGAAACCAATGCCGAAACCTTGATTACCAACATATTATCTCAATTTTTAATAGGTTTGTTCAGAAGAACTGGTAGTTGGTTACATTTACAAATGTTTCCAACGTTATCAAGTGTTCAACATTTTCCTTTTCGTGATATGGTATCCATATATTCTTTTTTCTTTATTTGCAATTCTTTTTGTTTATAATTTGATGGAATGATTATTTCGTTTCTCTAAGACAAGGTTTTTGATCCCCATGTACTCAAATTCATTTTTTGTCTTTAATATCTTATGTTTTATGCTTTATTGATATTGGGTGATTGTTTAGATGAATAATTTTATTTTTATTTTTTTTAGCATATCGCACAACACCATGATCAAATGTCAAGTATTGTCCTAAGGTTCAACGAGAAGCCTCTTACTTTTGGTGAATTGAAAGAAATGTTGAAATCCATGAACAAATGCATAAATAGTTTTGAAATGTCTTTATTTCGCTCTTTTAAATCAATTTATTTAATTCAATAAATAAATAGTTTGATAAATTGTATTATTAAATTTTGGTAAAAACACAAAATATCTATGTGATATGTTTAAAGTGTGGAGGAAGCTTTTATTGTGTTCCCTATGCACTCTCGTATCTCTGCACTATGCAAATTGCAATGTGAGACATATCCATTTCATTATTAAAATAATGTGAGCACAATTAGAGAAGCAAATATCGGAGGAGACACAACGAAAGGAACAGAAAATAGGCAAGAAAAAAAATATAGAAAGATAGTTTTGTCCAAGTTTAGCTAATTGTATATTAGATTTCTTTTTGTTTTCTTAAATTAATTTCAATTCAATGCTCATGACTAGGTAGATCGAGTCTATGCCATTATTAATCGAAGATATCAATAACAACATAACATGAAGAATTTTCCATGGCGTTGTATTAGTTACACATGGAACATTTTTGGACTAAGCCAATAAGAAAAGATCAATACTCTGCACAATTTTGAGAGATATGAAGGCAAAAAAGATAATAACATTGCTTGTGCCAACACTGTTTATCGAACAACACGAGGCAAAACTTATTGCAAATGTTAGTGTTTCTACTATAAATTTCAAAATAATTCTAAAGCACAAATATGATAGTGGTGACTATGACAAAACTATTTCACTAAATAGCTCTAGCATTGTATAAAACATTTGTCCTATTTCCAGAGAGTACTGATTTGCCCCAAATTTGATGATTGCAAATTTGTCCCGTAGTCAAGATCTGTTTATAGTTGACACAATAGGTGCCATTGCAATTTCAGCAACACAAACAAGAATGTAATAAGTACTAGAAATCAAAGAGGGGAATTATGATCAGGACAAGTTCAAGCACACAACTAACTTCTTCCAATATATATTTCAATCTAAATAAATTGCAATAAATTGTTTTTTTTTTTGCTCATCTTGCTACAAAATATGGTTAAAAAATGAGAAAAAAGTTGTCTCGACTTCACAATCGACGTTCATATGTTCATTGAAATCATAGAAGAAAGTGGATGAGAAAAATAGTTTCTTCAATGAGTGGAGTATGCAACTAAGTGCATTTGAGATTTGAATTTTGTCAATTAAATGGGTACATTATTAGATTTAATGTTAGATTTGTCTTTGCATTGCGCATGAGAAAGAAGCATTGTGCAGGAGAACAGGTGTGCAGAAGAAGGAACGAGAAATTTTCCCCTCCCGCACACTTCTATCATACACCTACTTCTTCGATTGTGCAAAGTGTGGAAGTGAAAGTGATGATAAAGTTAAAATTTTAATATATTTGATTAAAATATTTGTGCAGAGGGAAATTTGTGTGGAGGTGTGTAAGGAGAAACATGGATCATCGACAACTTTGCATCTTGATCTCAAATAAAATGAGTTGATGTTTCCATAACCTGATATACACAAAAATGTTGTTTGAAGGCTTTGATTTTTTTTATAAATTGTATCAAAGTAGAAACAACGAATCTTGGTATTCATGTCTCCCGAATATTATGTGCATTTGTGAGCTCACATTTCAGAATTGATTGATTTGTGTGGGAGAACAAGTGTATGGAGTCGTTAGTGTGTGTGGAATAAAGGATGCGTGGAAGAGGGGATGTGTGCATGAGAATGGGGTGCAGAGGGAACTATTTTTCCATAGACATCAAATTATTTCAAATCTAAGCAAAAACTTATTATCCAATATTAAATGAAGTGTCCTTTTAATGTGTGTGAGAAAGAAGTGTTGAGGGGAGAATGTTTGTGTGGAATAAGGAACAAAAATTTTAATTTGTAATGTTATGCATTTTTGCTTACATTTCCCCTTTAAGGTATGAAAATTTTGGCTTTTGCGTTTATCATATTATGTCAATATGGACTCGTTTTATTTGATATCGGGATGCAATGGAGTTGTGGCAACATTACTTTGTCGATGATCTGATGTACGGTTTTCAAAACCATGTTCGAAGGATTTGATTGTTTAAAAACTGTATCAAAGTAGGAAAATGAATCTTGGTGCTCACGGTTCCCAGATACTATGTGCATTTGTGATCTTACATTTGTGAGATGTGGAAAAACGACAAATACTACTTTCTTCTGCAATGTTTCGTCTTCAAACTACATATTAATCAACTAATTGGTGGTTTTTCCTTATTAAAGTTTGTGTTCGAGGAAGACGTGTTGTACGGTGGAATGTGTATTCTGAGCAAGGAACGAAAATTTTGTCTCTGAATGTTTCGTAACTCTGCATACATTCCCCATCTACACACTTCTTCTGCATATCTCCTTCCCAGACAAGATTGCATATTAATCAATTAATTAGTGATTTTGACTTATTAAAGTTTGGTTTACATGTACGTTCTATTTGATATCAAGATGCAAAGGAGTTGTGGAAAAATGATGAATGATGGTATTCATAGTTCCCTAATACTACTTTCTTCTACAATGTTTCGTATTCAAACCACATATTAATGAGTTTATTGATGGTTTTGTCTTATTAAAGTTTGGGGCATAAAAAGTTTTGGTTACACGTATAGAGGGTGTGAAATAGAGGTGAGCAAATAAATGTGGCCACTACTATGTCAATGTGAGCTTGTTTTATTTTAGTTTCTCGAATACTAAATGCATTTTAGTTTCTTGTTCCCCCTTCTGCACGCTTCTAGAAATGGTCCCTCCCACTTAATATTTGGGAAGCTCAGATAAAACAATCCCATATAGGCACAGTGGTGGGGACAATTAATCGCCCACCCTTATTTCGCACCCGATATACCTATAACCCAAACTTTTCATGCCCCAAAGTTTTTTAGTTCTTTGTACTATAGAGTTTGAAAGATGTTATATGTTTTAATCGTTTAAATTTATGTGAAGTGCAAAGGTGCCGAAGATACTTTCATTGTGCTCCTTTTGTACCTATGCACAACCACGCCTCCACACTAAGAGCCACTGGACAAGGTTCTGAGAATTGGGCATTGGACCAGCCGCAAAGTAATTTCACCAGATCTCTTTTGCATCCCAATATCAAAGAAAACACGTCCATGTCGACATAGTAACGCACACAATTGATCGCACACCCTTATTTCGGAGTTACGAACATTGGAGATGAAGGTTTCTATTATTTGCTCCACATATCGTTCTCCCGCTTAACATTTCTTCCTGACATGCATTATTGATTGAACATATTAATCAATTAAATAGTAGTTTTGGCTTATTAATGCTTGTGAGAAAGAAGTGTTGTGCGAGAGAACAGGTGTGTGGGACAAATAACATAAGCTTTCTTCCATAGTGTTTTGCATATCCACACACATTTCCACATATCATATATTAATCAATTAATTATTAGTTTGGGCTTATTAAAGTTTGGGGCATGAAAATTTTTGGATATCTGTATATCGTGTGCAAAATAAGGGTCGACAATTAGTTGTTCCCATTACTATATCAATGTGGGCTCATTTTAATTGATATTCCTAAATACTAAGTGCGTTTGTGACTTCATATTTGTCAATTAAATAGTTACATTAAATCTAGTGTATTTTTAATGTGTATGAGGAAGTAGTGTTGTGCGGGAAAAAAAAGGTGTGAGAAACAAGGAACAAAAACTTCTATTTGTAATGTTCATGCTCCCGCATATGTTCCTTGTTTGCACAGTTCTACCACAGATACCCCTTCTGCATAACACTACATATTAATAAATTATTTAGCAGTTTTGGGTTATTAATGCATGTGAGGAAGAAGTGTTGTGTGGGAAAATAGGTGTGCCTAGAAAGGAACATAAACTTTCTTTGGCAATGTTCCATACCTCCACATTAATTCTTGCAAAGTACATATTAGTCAATTATTTGGCAGTTTCTGCTTATTAAAATTTGGAGCATGAAAAGTTTGGATTACGTGTATATCGACTACGAAATAAGGGTTCTAACAGTTTGTTTAACATATTATTATTATTACTATTTAGTATCTCAAACATATCATGAAACTTTGAATGGAAATGTAGTGATTCTAACTAGTAACTCTGTTTAATATCTCTGCAAGTGCATTGGTAAGATGTTCAAAATAAAACTGCCTTAGAAATAATATGGACTAACCTATGTCTGAACATCAAGGAAACTCTCGCATTCCATCAATGGACAACGAAGGACATTCCAACCCAGCCACAAGAATTAAGCATATGGGCCAACTGGAATCTACAGCTCCCACAAGTTCAATCGAATCCCAACAGAACCAGCATCACAACCAGACAGCTTTCATATTGGTCACAGCCCCCTCCAGGAGTGATTAAGTTAAACTTTGATGGCGCCTCCACAAGCAACCCGGGCAAAGCAGGATATGGAGGCATATTTAGAAATCATGAGGGCCAACCCTTATTATCTTTTTTTGGCTCCATTGGATAGGACACGAACAACTCTGCAGAATTGGAAGGCTTGTGGCAAGGTATGAAGCTCGCTGACCAACATAACTTCTATCCAATCCTTATAGAAGGGGATACTCAAATCCTCATCAATATGGCCACTCAAATACAACAAGGAAGATCTGCGTCACGAGTTGTTAACAGTTGGAGACTAATGACCAGGCTTGAAACAATAGACAAATGGATAAAAGACAGAAAAGCAATAACTTTTATTCATGTCAAAAGGGATTGTAACAAAGTTGCCGATCTTCTAGAAAACATCGGGATAGATCAGGACCAGATCCTACACTACGATCCTCTCGACCTCATAGATGACCAAAATCAACTGTAAATCTGCACTGACCTGGTGCAACAGGAAGCTCATTCCCCAGATGCAAGTGACCATTAATGCGTTAATGGTGAGGAGACGGGACGACGGCGGACGGGCTGGCCACTTGGCCCTCAGCAATCTTCCCAAGACCAGAGTTAATGACCCTCAGGGCACCTCGCAGGAAGCATTAAATGCCCGCTACAGTCGAGGCAGAGCCATGCCCTGTTTAACCATGGCACCCGATCACAATCCAAGCATTCTTCCCCTGTTCCATTACATTTGCCCTCCACAGGTGGCAGAGCCAATTGAGAGAACCAGCACAGGGCGACGCTGCTGGATTATTTACTGCCTTGATTTGGGAAATGGTTACCACCACTCCCAAATGCAATTTTTCTCTTGTTATCCAACATTATGATTCCTCTGTGCAAAATTCCCCTGTCTATTCCCCTTCCGCTTACCCTAACTCATTCTCTGCTCCTCTTTCCACCATGGTTCACCACCGCATGCGTAGCAGATGCGGCGGCACGCGAGGTGGTAGCTCTCGGTCTCAGGCTCGACATTGAAGTATTTCGGATTCCCCAACTTCCTCTGTGGAAAATCCCCACTATCCGAACACCAGAAGCGGCCGGGGCAGAGCAAGCCTCCAATGCTCTAGTCGCGATGAGGCAGCTGTGCGCATTGCTCCCTTCCCTTTGCCCCTGCACCAGGTCCCCCATACCATGAAATTCCGATTCTGCAGCTCTTTGAACTGCCTGGTCATTGTCGCCACCGTCTCCATCTCCATTACTGAAGAAGCTGAGCAGAACATCCCTATGTCAATTTCCATGGAGGAGACGAATAGAGTTGGTCCAAGTCAGAACAGAGGCAACGACGAAGAACAAGGTGGTAATGGTGGTCAGAACAAATAGCATGGGAAGGCCATTGCTGGAAGCTCGCATGAGGACTTGGGCCTATAGAGTGACACGTAGGAAGTGGAAAGCCGCATGGCGAACACGTCGGGCCTGCAGCTGGAAGCCGACAACAGGTAAGGAGCTTAGTAGGCGGTGGGCCATGCTGAGACGGACAACCCAGATGATTGGGCCTACCTAATTGTGGAGGAACCTGCCACGGACGAATTCGTTGCGCGCATCACATCTGCCAGGTGGCACTTCACTTAGTTTTTGGTCTATTCTGTCTTTTTTTTTGTCCAGGTTGGCAGTCCAGTGTGGACGCACTGCTGGTTTCTGGGTGGGTTTGCAATGTTGTTTTTTTTTGTTCTCTTCAGAAAGCTGTGGATAAATTCTGTGTCTTTTTGTATCTCTTTCTCTCTTTCAGACTGGTTTCCCCTCTGTTGGGGCAGTCTCAGATTTTTTTAATGGCAACATGCTGATTTAGGTCGAGTCCCTTTTCGGCCTGGACACTCTGTAAATACCTTTTTATTTTATCAATAGATTACTTTTACTTAGAAAAAAAAAGATGTTCAAAATAAGATACCATGAATAACATATCATATTTAGTCAATATATAACACATATGTTGTAAAACTAGAAGGTAATGTGACATTTGTAATAGCTAGTTCTAGTCATGTTGTGCTTAGGAGCATTGACCAGGTGTTTATCATGTAGTTTTTAGCATATATGTCGCCAACACATGTTCAATTACTTTCTAGGGGAGTTGGTTACAAAAATATTTGTTTTCTGGGTTGTACGATAGTCATTCTAGTAATTGCATGTTGTGAGGGATTTTCTCTGCAAGCTCATTTCTAATGCAGGTGCAAAACGTGTAACATTTTTATTAGGCAAGTGGTGTGTCCTTCCTGCTTTATGCGAGTACTTAGAGCATTTATACAATATATGTTACAACCTTGTAGCAATGAAGTGCACAATTCAAAAGTGGATAATTTTGTTTAATATTTTTTGGATCCATCATAATGATTATTTAGAATCGATGTTTTGAGCCAGCAAGTGTGGCTTATCATCAAGGTTGAAAGTTAAGAAATCTGATCAAGACCAACAATATAAATAGGAGAGAGTGGACACTATGAGAGCACTAAACACATTTATACAATATATGTTACCGTTGTGTAGCTATTAGGTTTGAATTTTTTTCATGCTATGAAATTAGAACCTCTTTTTTTTCTTATTTCTATATATTTGATATAATTCATATCTTTGAAACGGGGAAGATTAACACAAGTAGAACATACATAATTAAATACAATGATAACTTTTCTAGGAGGTGTGTCTCTGTTCTATTTATTGCCATTTGATTATTACATTATATAGCTCTATGATTTTTTACTATATTTTTAAGATATTGTGGCAAAAAACAATGCCTTTTTCAATTTTTAGGAAGCATGCAACACTTAGAGATTTGGATCCACGAGAACAACTACAAGGAAAAAATTACTTTGAATATTTCTATAAAATATTTGTACATTTGTACATTTGATAATTTTCCAGCTACCCGGATGCGGGTGCCTGTCGTGTTAATATGGGAATTAATGAAACGCCACGCGGGAGGACAGAAGGTAGATGTCCCGATCCTGGCAGGAGAGATCACCATGAAAATCATTTATAGCTGGCCGCCGAAGGAGAAGGGCATTCAATGCGCTTCAATGTTGCGTTGGGTTCAGGACAAAGGCATAAGGTTTAATAGGATGGCGGAGGAGGGATGGCATTCATTCTACTGGTTTCATGTTCTGTTGCCTGGGGTGAATGACTGGTTTGAACACAGGCCCAATTTCTGGCATTTGAATCCCTTCTTGGCCTATCTGCATTTGATTGCAATTGTAGGCAAGTGGAAGTGTTTGGGGGCGCACTCTCGCAACAATGATAGCAAGCAGCTAACCTGGTGCGTCTTTTCGTGGCATTTCGAGTTGCTTTCACCTTCTGTCCATAGTATTCGCAGTATGGCCCCGAGATACAGAGCCACACCACGTCGAGGACGCCATCTGGGCCAAAGGAGTGGGGCTGGCAGACGAGGAAATCAAAGCCCAAGGAGAATTTCTCCCCTCAATTGTGCCTCCCCTTCATCGATCGGAACAGGGGACTCTGGGCAGTCCATTAACCATTCGGTGCAGACGACAAGGTTTCATTACCGCCGTAGAACTGCTCGGCCAGTTATCTCGACGCTAATTACAATCATATTCGAAGAAGAAGATGAGACGGAGGGCTCTCTGGCGAAGGACTCTTCGACGGAGGGCATTGAAGCAGAGCATTCTCTTGGGAATTCTAATTTTTCTTCGCCCAATTGGGGAAAGGAGGAAAACTCCTATTCCCCATCTTCACCAAGCAAATTGGTCGAAGAAAGCTCTCCGGCACCCACAGAGGAACAAATTGAGGCCAGGGCGGAAATGGGCAGCATGCTGGACTTGAATGAGCCCATAATTGTTCCAGATAAGCCGACAATTACCCAGGGTAGGGCAGAAGCCACCACCTCAGGTCCTCAACAGCAAGTAAAGCCCACACTGCCGGACTTTCACTATGCCAACACTCTTTATCCAAAATTGCCTCCAGGCATGAAGTTGGAGGATGTCCCGGAGGGTATGGAAATCTCTTGGGAGCCTCTGGACGAGTTCAAAGTCTACAAGCCAGAGAAGGATAAGTAAACGGTCTTCCCATGCAATTTTTGAAGGTATGCTCGTAACTTGCTGGATATCATCTTTGATTTTTGTGGTCCCGTTAATGGACAAGGTCGGTTATGGTCATCGTCATGGTCGAGGGGATGAGCACAGCTGGGTGCGGTTTTGTCTATTGGTTTGGGTCGCTAGTTATGATCGATGTGCTCAGTTTGGTTACTGATGGTCCGTCGGGTCCGGTCTGGACGTAGTTTTGATCCTGGTGCTAGCTATGGTTCCTGCTCAGCGAATGGTGCCTATTTGAAAGGTCTCGGTCTCAAGGCCTGCAACCCAGATTTTGGGAAACGAAAACCTGGCTGCAGAAACTCACTCAGAAATGATCTCTTCAATCCTAATCACTCAGGAAATTCTGTGTTTTGTATGGAAACTTTTCGAACATGAACTTTCCACTTCTTACTCTTCTATTGTAAGAGGCGCTAGCCTCAGTGGTTATGTTAGTTTTGCTGCAAGTTTGACAGAGAGCTACAAGCTTCAATGGCGCTCTCAGAGGTTTCGCCCTCTTGTATATACTTTTTCTTCTTTAATATAAATAGATTAGCCTTTGCGTAGAAAAAAATAAAAAATTCCAACTTAATATATGTAACAAGGAACTATAAATTATAATTTGTCGAAACTAAATCTATTTAGTATTTTACCTATATGCATAGTAATCAAATTCTATCTAGTAACTATGAACTTGATATTAGAATATACATTAGCAATTGCTTTGTGATATCTGATTATGTCTTCATAACCCAATTCTTACTTTAGTATCAATTATAATGTCCTTTTAAGCAGTGGTTTGAGTGCAACATTTGTGAACATGCAAAAAAATCAAATTCTAAACCAGTCTCAAATAAAGATATTGTTAATCATGTGAAGATAGACATAGACGAAGAAGTATAGGTGGAACTGAGCATAATTATGGAAGAAAATATCATATGAGACACAACGAAAAGGATAAAAAACAGGCAAGAAAGGGAGACAGAAAGGTGGTTCTGTTCAACTTTAATTAATTGTATATCAAATTTAATTTTTGTTTCTTGAATTAATTTCAATTCAATGCTCATCACTAGGCAAAAAAAGGACGAGCCTGTGCCATTATTAATCGAAGATATCAATAACGACATAACACAAAGCATTTCCATGACGTTGTGTTAGTTACATATCAAACTTTTTTGGACAAAGCAAATAGGACAAGACCAATCCTCCGTGCATATTTGATAGATAGGAATGTTGAAATGACAATAGCATTACTTGTGCCGACAAATTTTATTGAACAACATGAGGCAAAATTTATTACAAATGCTAGTGTTTCTATCAAAAATTTTGAAATAATTCTAAAGCAAAAATATGATAGTGGTGACTGTGAGAAAATTATTTCATTAAATAACTTTAGCATTGTAGAAAACATTTGTCTTATTTCCGAAGAGCACCGATTTTTTCCAATATGACGATTGCAAATTTGCCTAGTAGTCAAGATCCGTTTGGAGTTCGCATAATTGGTGCCATTGCAATTTCAACAACACAGACAAGGATGCAATATGTAATAGAAATCAAATATGGGAATGCAGATTAGGATAGGGCAATAGTAAGCTTATATTTATCTGAATGTTTTAATTATGGCAAGTTATTTCCTGTCTCTTATACAACTTACATGTATTGTTTTACAAATATTTCATATGTGATAGGTTCAAGTACACAACAAACTTCTTCCAACATATCTTTCAATCCAAAGACAATTGCAAGAAAATATTTTTTCTACTCATCTTGTTAAAAATATAGTTTAAAAACAACAAAAGTTTTCCAAACTACACAATCCACATCCATATGTTCATTGAAAACAAAGAAGAAAGTGGAAAGTGTGAGAAAATTGCTTTCTTCGGTGAGTGGAGTATGCAAGATAAACTCTCTCTCTCTCTCTCTCTCTCTCTCTCTCTCTCTCTCTCTCTCTCTCTCTCTCTCTCTCTCTATCTAACTATATATATATATATATATACTATCTAATATATATATATATAGAGAGAGAGAGAGAGCGATTTGATTTCAAGTTGTTAAGTCTCGGGTTTCTATATCAATTTTGCAGCGCTTGTAAGGAATATCGATGACGACTAGTACATATATGAATCCCTTCGAGAATGAATGTGTGAAATGCAGTAGTCCAATTACAACTGCTAGAACTATGGATGAAATTATTGTTTATTGTACCATTTGTAAGCAAAGCTATCACTTTGTTTATTTCCATCGATTAAACTGTATCATACATGTAAATGACAAGACTATAACATATTGTGTTCTCAAAGGTGTGGAACTGGAGAAAGTATTGCTTGATCTATGAAAAATTTCCTATCAACAATATTGTGTGTGTAGAAATTCCCACTGTAGATCACCTGATAATGCAATATACTAAAGCAAAATACTTGATCTTCTTCTATAAACAAACTTGCGGAAGCTTAATTGATTTTGAGCAAGATCAAATAGAACACATATAACAAAGAATGAGAAATCAATCACACGTGAACACAAAAGAATACTCTCGGGAAAGCCTCAGCTAAAAACCCCGATCTCTGTATTATCATACAAGTGGAAATATGTTCGGATTACACAAAGCTTTAGCTCACAAGCTATCCAGCTCTCAGTACAACCCTCAATGCAGCTCATAGACTGAATAAACACAACAAATGCCTTTCCTAAGTCCTCCAAGCCTCCTATTTCCTTGCGTAGTTTCTCCTGGGGTCCAATGCTGCCACCTGTGTGAATTCCCCCATCACACACTCATCAAAACTTAGAAATAACTGCGCAATCCTCAAGGAATGAATTCCTTCTACATGCAAGAGATATCCTTAATGGAATATTCCTACAACTGATAGTACATTGTCCCATCATCTGATCTCAACTGGGTCTCTGACTGAACTGACATGCACGAGTTATTTGTGAGAGAATATTCAATTATCTAAAGTGCAATAGCTACATGCATGCATGCATTAGCTAACTAAACTCATAATCAGTTCCACAAACTGTTGGAACTAATCTAACTGGACTTAACTCAATTAATTGAGCTAACTAATTACAACTCATCCTGATCCCCTTAATCAAGGGATAACTTCCTCAATCAAAGGGGAAATTGTTGCATGTCTTCACATAGACTTCATGTTTGATTTACTACAACTAATTAACTCAAGATGAATTAATTAATTATTTTACAAATAGCTGCCAAGATCAAATTCGAATTTTAATTCTCAATTTTAGTTCAGGGACTAACGAAAACTGGAATGTATCTCGAAATGCTATTTATAGCCATGCTATTTTTAGCACTTCTATAGTTAGCATTTATTGTTGCTATTTTCAACACTCCCTCTCAACAAGAAAGGGATTATCAGTCACCCCAATCCTATCTCTATGGAACTCGAATTTGAATTTTGACAATGCCTTAGTCAAAATATTTGCATCCTAATCCTCAGTCGAAACATACAACAACAACATGATCCTCTTCACCACACAGTCTCGAAGATGATGATACTAAATATCGATGTGCTTGGACCTATCATGAAATACTAGATTCTCAGAGAGTTTGATACAACTCTGATTATCGCAATATATCACAATTGGATCCATCATGTGACCAAACAATCCAACTAGAATCTTCCGCATCCAAATGGCCTCACATGCTGCCTGACTGGCAGCCATGTATTTAGCCTCTATTGAGCTAAGTGCAACTGACCCCTGTTTCCTGTTGTACCAAGAAACTGCAATTGAACCAAGGTTGAAGATTCCTCTTGAAGTGCTCTTCTGGTCTGAATGACTCCCTGCCCAATCTGCATTTGTGAAGCCCTGAAGCTTCACTCCCTCTGCCCGTCTGTACCACAATCCATACTGAGATGTGCCTATGAGGTATCTCAACACATGTTTCATTGCCTTCCAAAACAACTTGGTAGGCTGAACCATAGCTCGACTCAGCTAGTTCACTGCAAAGCATAAATCTGGTTATGTGTTCAGGTAGATACATCAATGAACCCATAAGCTGCCAATAAACAATAGCAATTACTACCTCACCTGAAGTAGCATCCTCCTTCCTCTAGTTACTAGCTAGAGGAGTTTGTATGAGCTTGGGCTTCTCCATGTGGAATCACCTGAGTATCTCATTGGCATACTTGCCTTGAGACACAAATACTTTCCCATCTTTCTGCCACACTTCCATGCCTAGAAAGTAGTGCATAAGACCCATGTCTTTCATCTCGAACTCTCTTGCAAG
>APFE030864506.1:177534-198297 GCA_000404065.3 Pinus taeda | reverse complement strand
TTCTACAAAAAAACTTGCAGAAGCTTAATCGATTTTGAGCAAGATCAAATAGAACACATATAACAAAGAATGAGAAATCAATCACACATGAACACAGAAGAATACTCTCGGGAAAGCCTCAGCTAAAAACCTCTATCTCTGTATTATCATACAAGTGGAAATATGTCTGGATTACACAAAGCTTTAGCTCACAAGCTATACAGCTCTCAGTACAATCCCTCAATGCAGCTCATAGACTGAATAGACACAACATATGCCTTCCCTCAGTCCTCCAAGCCTCCTATTTCCTTGCGCATTTTCTCTTGGGGTCCAATGCTGCCACCTGTGTGAATTCCCCCATCACACACTCATCAAAACTCATAAATAACTGTGCAATCCTCAAGGAATGAATTCCTTTTGCATGCAAGAGATATCCTCAATGGAATATTCCTGCAACTGATAGACATTGTCCCATCATCTGATCTCAATTGGGTCTTTGACTGAACTGACATGCATAAGTTATTTATGAGAGAATATTCAGTTATCTAAAGTGCAATAGTTACATGCGTGCATGCATTAACTAACTGAACTCACAATCAGTCCATAATCTGTTGGAACTAATCTAACCGGACTTAACTCAGTTAATTGAGCTAACTAGTTACAACTCAAAGTACAACTCATCAAGGGATAACTTCCTCAATCAAAGGGGAAACTGTTGCATGTCTTCACATAGACTTCATGTTTGATTTTCTACAACTAGTTAACTCAAGATGAATTAATTAATCATCTTACAAACAACTACTAAGATCAAATTCATCTTTAATTCTGAATTTTAGTTCAGGAACTAACTAAAATTGGAATGTATCCCGAAATGCTATTTATAGCAATGCTATTTTTAGCACTTCTATATTTAAAATTTCTTGTTGCTATTTTCAATAGTGTGGACAAATAAGCTATTATTAATTTGTTGTCCAGTTTGGAGATCCATGGCATATTTACGATAAACCATTAACGCGTGATTTTGTGTATACAAAGATGGTTCTCTTTGTTTACATTGTCAAGGAATATAATGAAGGTATGATTCTTTTTAGTTGCATTATCAAACAATCTACTGACAATATTATAGAGATGGTATTATTGTCGAGTTGTCAAAAACAATAAGTGTTTTACGAAAAGTGTGGATATCCTTGTTACCAGTAACTAGTAAGACTGAATTACCATTAACTAGGCGCAAGGGGTGGGCGGGGGGTGGGGCGTTTGCACTTTCAGAACTCTACATCTCTGTAGTTCCAATCTTAAGCTACCTTCTACTTTCTGCTTGAAGAATTTGACCATTGCCAAAGAGATTTTTCGGTTTGTTGGATGGTTGGGATCTGATTTCATCTTGTGGTTACATGATATATAACTATTAACATTTTATAAATACATGTTTCAATGAATGTGTTTGTTTAAGTTCCATGTTTTGTATTATGCTATTTACTAACATCATATATACAGTAACTTTCGTAACATATAATGTATAGCTAGTTCATTGTCCTATGTCGTGTTTGTTTTTTTGCAATGTGATTTCTTACATCGCTTTATTAATCTATAAAATTTGCAAATCTTATGATTAGTAAAACAATATTAGAAAATGTTTATCCTTCACACATAGTTATGCTTTCATAAACCATATGACTTATTAAACAAAGCAATAAGACAACTTAATTCTAGCATGTAACTTTTCCTAAAGTAAATAACGATATATGTTTGTTTGTAATTTATAGCGTGTAACTTTTCCTAAAGGGGAGAACAAGATCCATCTATTTGCAACTCTACAATTTTATTAGATTTTTAAATGAAAGCAAATACTTTCACACATAACATCTACAATAAACCATCAAAATATGATTTCGCATATACAATTATGGTTCTCTTTGTTTTCATTGTCGAGGAATCTAATGATGGTATTGTTCTCTTTAATTGCATTGTTAAGCAATCTATCAACGATAGTCTAGATATGGTATTATTATCAAGTTGTCAAAATCAAGAGGCATTCTTTAGAAAGTGTGGATATCCCTGTTACCAGTAACTAGTAAGACCAAATTCCTATTGACTATTGGCAAGGGGTGTGGGGGGGGGGGGGGGGGTGGCCGCCGGGCGTATCACTTCCACACCACTAAATCAAAAGTTCTAATCTAACACTACCTTCTACTTTCTGCTTGAAGAATTTGACCATTGTCGAAGAGCTTTTATGGTTTGTTGGATGATTGGGATATGATTTAATGTTATGGCTATGTGATCTCTAACTATTAACATTCTATAAAGACGCATTTCAATGAATTAATTTTTTTTAAGTTCCTTTTTTGTACTATGTTATTTACTAACATTATATATACTCTAGCATTTCATTTGTAGTAATGTGTAGCTAGTTCGCTATGCTATGTCATGTCTACTTTTTTGCAATGTGATTTCTTACATTGTTTTATGGATTTATCAAATTTGTAAATCATATGATTAGTAAAGCAATATTAGAAAACATATTTCCTTTGCACATAGTTTATGTTTGCATAGACTTTGCCATCACACATGACTTTTTAAACAAATCAATAAGAGAAGTTAATGTTAGCATGTAACTTTTTCCCAAAGGAAGAAACGTTATCTGTTTGTTTATAATTGTTGGCATGTAACTTTTCCTAAAGGAGAGAACAAGATCCGTTTATTTGCAATTGAATAATTTGATTAGATTAGAAAACAAAAGCAAATACATTCACACATAACATTTACAATAGTCTGATGATCCAATTTGGCATAATTTACAAAATTTATGTTCCATGAACATGATCAAAATATAGGTGATGCAACGTTATTGGACTATTCTAATATATGTCTTGAAAAAGTATTTGTTTTACTGTGCCGAGATAATTGCAATAAATGGCCTTTAGCATATGCTGGATTTCAAAATTGATTGAGCAAGTAGCAAAATTTGGTAACAATTTCTTTATTAATTAACAATAGTTCCTGGAGGTTGGCGCTTCTACTGAGTATGCTGCGAGAATGGAGGTTTGATTGCTCCATTTGTGTTTTGCAAGAGATCTTCATATTATGTTCTTATGATGTCCAGTTTATCTTCCAACCACCCAGGTGTTTGTTAAAGTTCCAATATGTTATTCATTAACGTCAAAATATCTTGGCTAAGCTTTGAGATATCTTAGCTAAGCATTAAGATATCTTGGCTGATTGCATATAACTCTTCGTGCATGTGTCTGCCATTGTTTCCTTTGTCCATTTGTATCACTGTTAATATTGCAATAGTAATAACTAAACCACGCTATTTTGAGTGACAGAGCATTCCTCCCTCCAACCCTCAACCCCCTCTCCCTCCTCCTCCATTTGGCTTGCCAACTCTCTAGAACTGCGACAATAGAGTCTAATGTAACACCAAATTAATAATGGCAAGAATAACAAAATCATATTTCATATTCATGGCAAAGTTTCCATTTAAAGTAATTTTGGCTTAAAAGAAAACAATTTCTAAAGGCACTTCACTAGAAAAAACATTTTCGACAACTATGGTACCAACAAGACTTAAAAAATTCAAAAAACAATAAACAAATGATAAAGAAAATCTTGATAACACTTGTCAGTTTCAGAACAAATGAAGTGAATCAATTGCATAAAGCTTTTAGAAACGATTTCAGTGATAATGGGCCTACAACAATATTCATGAAATTCATAAAACAATAGACATATGATAAATAAAACTTTAATAACGCTCGTCACTTTTAGAACAATTGAAGCAAATCACTTTCCGAGAGCTTTTAGAATTTAGTTTAGAGCCAACAAGCCTACATTTAATGCATCAAAAGTCATAAGTAATCTAAATCACGAATTGACATCAAAGCTATGAAAGGACATTTAACTAGTGTCGATTTTAATGGTATTCATTAACCATTGATCATCATCAATCTAGCTAGTAGTAATTTTTCTGATCTGCAATCAAAAAAGACTGTTATGCTATTGATTACTATAAACTATATCTATTTTTCTTGAGTTCCCACTCGAGATAGTCCAAATCATAAGATTGTGTTTCATGATTGATTCGTTTGACACACTTTAAAGATTGATGTCAACATATTATTTTATTAATATCCTAATTCTCATTCTATTTTGATTTATGTAATGACACAATGACACTTAAACATTGATTGCATTGCATTGGGTTATTGCTTGTTTATGGTAGTGCTATTTTCCTTTTTAGTTCGAACCCGATGTTCAATCTAGCTTAACCCTACAATTAACTAAAGCTTCCCTTCCAATAAATACAAGTTTTTTTTTTTTTTTTTCATTAGCCATTGATCATCATCAGTCTAGCTAGTAGTAATTTTCTTGATCTACAATCAAAAAAGACTGTTATGATATCAGTTACCATAAACCATATCTATTTTTCTTGAGTTCCCACTCGAGATAGTCCAATTCATAAGATTGTGTTTCATGATTGATTCATTTGACACACTTTAAAAATTGTTATCAACATATTATTTTATTAATATCCTATTCTCATTCTATTTTGGTTTATGTAATGATACAATGACACTTAAACATTGATTTTATTGCATTGGGTTACTGCTTGTTATGGTAGTGCTATTTTCCTTTTTAGTTCGAACTCGATGTTCAATTTAGGTTAACCATACAATTAACTAAAGCTCCCCTTCCAATAAATACAAGTTTTTTGTTTTGTTTTGTTTTTGTTTTTGTTTTTTGAGGACATTGTTCGAGTGCTCAATAACATTTACACTGTTAGCTTGCTTCACTACTAGCCAACATTTTACTATCAAAACAGAGTGAGCAAACCTTGGTATTGACATTTACCAAATACTACGTGCATTAGTGATTTCACATTTGTGAATTGAACACCTATTATCCAATATTAAAATGAAGTGTGTTTTTAATCAGTGTGAGGAAGAAGTGTTGTGCAAGAGAATGAGTGTGCGGAGTAAGAAACACAAACTTTGTTTCGTAATGTTTCGCACTTCCAAATACATTCTACTTCAATACGGTTCTTATGCACACTTTCGTTCTACACAATATTACACATAAATCAATTAATTAGCAGTTATGGCTTGTTAAAGTTTGGGGCATGAAAAGTTTGGTTTATGTATATATCAAATGCAAAATAAATGTAGATGATTAACTGTTTCTACAAGCCAATTACGTATCTTGACTCGATATTGTTTCCACTAGTTCACGTTAGGCTAACAACTAGCATTTTAAAAACTATAAATTAATATATATACAAATATAATATAAATATAATATTAAATATATATATATATATATATATAAATTTAGTACTTTAAATTTGTGTGCAATAGGTGTGCAGAGAAAGTAACATAAACCTTCCCTCCTTTACACATAAATACCATAGATTTTGGTGTACCGAGAAATGGTGTGTGGAGAAAGGGTGTGCGGAGGATTTTTTGTCCCTTGTTCTGCACATGCATTCTTCGCACGCACTTTTTGTTGCAGTCCCTGCACACACTTTCTGCTGCACTCTTTGCACAAATTTTCTCCACACACCAAAATAAGGCTTATTATCCTCATAGCTTAGCTTGTCTATGTGCCTTGGTGTAAGTTCATATCCCTAAGAATATAACTCAATGATAAGACGAACCATTTGATCTTGCTAATGGGGAGGTTGAAGCATTGTGTAGGGAAATAGATTTCATCCCGATCTGGGAATGATCAATAAGAGGTCAACTGAAAATTCAATATATACTATTATGTGAAATCAAAATCCTGGTTTGGGCATGCTCACTGACTCCATATTATTGATTAATGTAAATATTTGACCTTTTGAATGTCTGAGGATTCTACAAAAGGAGGCATGTTGTATTGGTTCGCACAAGGGGAAAATTAAACTATTGAACCATTAGCATAAGTCTCCCGCACACATGAATGCATTGAATGTACCTTGAGCAAAATGCCTTGAACATTAAAATGAAGTGTTTGAGTTTTGAACACTTTTTGGGAAATGAATTAATCAACTAATTAACGATTTTGGCTTATTAATGCATGTGAGAAAGAAGTGTTACACGAGAACACGGGTGTGCAGAGCAAGGAACAAGGAATTTCTTATGCAATGTCCCGTATCTCCGCTTACATTTCCACACACTACATATTAATCAATTAATTATCAGTTTCACCTTATTAAATTTTGGCGAATGGAAAGTTTGGGTTACGTGAATACTAAGTGCATTTGTGATTTAACATTTTTCAATTAAATAGTTATATTAAATGAAGTCTCTTTTTAATGCATATGAGAGAGAAGTGTTGTGCAGTGTTTGAAGCAAGGAACAAAAAGTTTATTTTTTCAATGTTTCATGCCTCCGCATACATCAAAATGATATGCAAAGGAAGGATATGTGTGGGAGAACCTTTATTCACCCACATCTACAACTCTGCATAGGCTCTCCCTTTGTGCACTTCTTCTGGACATCGTAAAACATCGAATTTCGCAATATTGGACAGACATATTCTCCCGTTTCGTAGCAACGTTTTGACAAAATGTCACATGATCTCAATAAACTTTGCACGCTTTACACATATTCCCCCTCCATACACTTATTTTTTTTCCAGAGAAAAAAGCAGTTCTTTTTATTATAGAAATAAAAAAGAAGCATTTAAGCGTAGTTCACATCTGGTGAAACCAGAGACAACACATAGGCTGATGATTGCCGGAGGACAGTGAATCTATACAAAACAAAGACATGTGAAACGATGATACGCAGGTCATCGTTTTATAACTGACGCACTCAAACTTTATGAAAAGGCGTGGACACAGATTTGGATCCGAGGACCCCTGATATGGACCTGTTCAGAAATAAAATTAAACAGAGGAAGCCGTCCCCTAAAACTCTCACCGCAAAAAAGATTATGAAAGGAACTGCCGAGAGGAAGAGATGTAGTGATTTATACACCCCTGCTGATAGAGATGTAATTGCTGTCCTGATAAGAATATACGCCCTCCCCGATATATGGATCCTCCATATAAGGATCACTTGCCCGAATGATCAATACAGGGATAAAACAAGAAAACGGATACCTGAAGATTCACCTGTTAAGAGGAAAGATCAAAGGGTGGCTGAAGAGTAGAAAACGTTTGCCCCAGCCTGTTCTCTTCGATGGCCCAGCTTCCCATATTTTGTTGAAGACCTGCTTTTGATAGCTGATCTGCTAAGAGGTTCTTTTCCCTATAAATATGGCATAAAGAGAAGATTGAGAAGCGATATTTTAATGACACAACATCGTCCAAAATTGTCTTCAGAAACTGGTGTTGACACACAGAAGACCCATTTACCCATTTGACTACGTTCTGAGAATCCCCAAAAATCTGAATTTGCTGAATGTTTCTTTGAATTGACCAACACATCAAAAGACGAAGAGCAGATAGCTCAGTGAAATTGTTTGAGCCCTGTCCCAAACCCACAGAAGCCTGTATGATGTGATCTTTGTTGAAATGGATGCATAATCCAACACCAGCTCTGTTTTGTTGAGCAGCCCCATCGAAAAAAGCCCAGGGGAAGCCTTCATTGATAATTAAAGGAGCATCTCGGCTTTTTTCATTTTTCTTATCCGGGGAAGGAATGGAGGAGTAAATGGCCGCGCTGTTGGTGGCAACAGAAAGAGCAGATATTTCCTCATCCTGAAAAATACACTTGTTTCTGGCAAGCCACAGACCCCAGAAAAAAATAGGAGGAAGATTTCTGAGATTTCCATCTGAATGCACACTCCACCAATTTCTCCAGGCCTCATCCATCTAAAACGACCCCCATTGATCTTTTAAATTTAACAGGCCGATGAGTTCCCCCCAAGTTCTTAAGGAGACGGGGCAGGCAGTGAAAAGATGATTTATCGATTCACCATCCAGTTTACATAGAGGGCAGCGACCAGGTCCTATGAAAAATCTGGATTGAAGATTGTCCCAGGTAGGGATTTTCTTTTTCAATATACACCATAAGAAGATTATGGCTTTGAGTGGACATTTTAGCTTCCACATATTTTTAGCCCACCACTCTGGTTCCGCCCAGCCTTTCTTTTGCATAAGATAAGAGTAGCCATCTTTGGGGGAGTACGCACCAGTTTTCCCTTGGGCCCATAACAAAACATCCTGGTCATTATTAATCCTAACATTTGATCGGTGAAGCTCATCAACATATGAGGCCCATTCAATATGCCATCTTATATTAAGACCAAGGTCCTTAGCATTTTTCCAATGCTGGCCCCAGATAGAGTAAGGTCCAACTTTTTCCACCTGATTAAGGAAGAAAATGCCTTTGCTGCCCAGGTGTCTCAAGAGACCAGGTGAGAGAGCATATGATGCATTACATCCAACCCATGGGTCTTTCCCAATTCTGACATTTTTCCCATCGCCCACTTTCCATGCCAGGCCTTCTTCGATCACAGAGAAAGCCGCCACCGTTGCCTTCCAAATGACAGAAGACTGCTTCGCCCCCTTATCCTGGCTGCGGATCCAGTCTTCCAGGGGAACTGGATCAATATACTTCCGTTTAGTCACCTTTGTCCAGAGGTTCTCCGTCGAGATGAGTCTCCAGCCAGACTTTGCAGCCAAAGAAATACTGAATTCAGGAAGCCTTTTGATTCCCCAACCTCCCCATTCTTTAGGCCTGGCGATCTTATCCCAAGCCACCCAAGGAAGCTTTGATTTGTCATTCGATCCAGCCCATAAAAATCTGCAGCATAGACTTCTAATTTTCTCCAAAACACCTTTAGGGATCCAGGTAAGGGCAGCCCAATAGACCGGAATAGCTAGTAAAACAGATTTTATAAGGGCCACTCTTCCTGCTCTAGACAGCCATCTAAAACTCCAGTGTGATATTCTAGCTTCCAGCTTTGCTATAATCCAATTCCAATCCACTTTTTTGTAAGAATCCGGTTTTAGCCAGAATCCCAGGTATTTAAAGGGGGAGTCTAAAGGTTGGGACTGATATGGGAAAAGATTTGACATTCTAGAGCGTTCTCTCCTGTTAAGCCCTGACACAATAACTTGTGATTTTCTCAGGTTTATTTGCATACCCGTGGCTTTCATAAAAAGGTCAAAAATGATTTTATATTCCTCCATTTCGGGGAGAGATCCATTTGAGAATATCAGAATGTCATCAACAAAAAGTAAGTGAGTAATATAAAGATTTATAGCAACCTCAATACCTTTGATCGTGGCAGACCGTCTGGCTTTATGGATCAATCTGCTGAATCCTTCCGCCACCAAAAGAAAGAGGAGGGGAGATAGCGGACATCCTTGTCTGAGGCCTCTTTGGCTGTTGAAAAAGGGAGAAGCAGCACCATTGATCAGGACAGCAAAGCTAACATTCGAAATACAGCCCATTATCCAACTAACAAATGAATAACTGAAACCCAGGTGTGTGAGCAGCATCCGAAGGTACAACCAGTTGATACGATCATAGGCCTTTGAAAGGTCAATCTTTAGGATCGACCCCTTCAGCTTCTTCTGTTTGATACTGTGGAGAACTTCTTGGGCAACCCCGATAGCCTCGTGAATTTGCCTTCCTTCCAAAAAACCAAATTGTTCCATAGAGATATTTTTGGAAAGTATGGGAACGAGCCTAGAAGCTATCACTTTTGCAATTATTTTATAAATGCAATTACATAGTGATATTGGCCGGAAATCATCGAAAGACTCCGACACATCTTTCTTTGGTATAAGTGCAATGAAAGTTGAATTAAAAGGTCTGTAAATTTCTCCTTTCAATCTGGATTCTTCCACAACATCAGTAATTTCAGATCCAATCGTATCAAAGAAGTGAAGAAAAAGCTCAATAGTCCACCCATCGGGACCGGGACTTTTATCCTTCCCCATACTTTTCATAGCATGTTCAACTTCGTCCTTAGAAACAGGGATTGACAGATCCGCAGCTTCATCCTCCTCAAAGAAACTAGGAAAACATTGTGCAGTCCGCAAAATTTCACCTATGGTGGCCTCACCTGTATCAGAATAAAGGTTCTGGAAATGCCGCTGTCCCAAGCCCGAGAGCTCAGAAAAAGTATTTACTGCCCTACCTGCTTCATCTTTTAGGCTCCAAATGGTGTTTACTAATTTCCTTCCTCTTGCATAGTTGTGAAAAAAGCTTGTGTTTTCATCTCCTGACTTAAGCCATAACGCCCTACTTTTGAGTCTCCATTCGTCTTCCTTAGCCAGGAGAATCTGGTTTTGGGATTTTTCCAGTGAAAGGATACGGTCCTTAGATGCTTGAGTTGCGTAGCCATCTGCATCCACGCTTTCCAAAACCTTCAGCTCTTCCCTGATTTTTATCAGGTCTTCGTTCTGATGCCGCTGCCTATCTTTTGCCCATGATATGGTGGCTTTCTTGAGCCTTTTCAGATTTTCCATAAACATAAAACCCTTGCTCTCATTGGCATTCTGTGCCGGATGAATCCATGTCGACTTGAAGAGATTTGCGAAAGAAAGATCTTGGAGCCATGAAGGGTTAAATTTAAAAGGAGCTGGTGGCTTTGGAGGGGGAAAAGAAAGGTCCAGAAAAATAGGAAAATGATCAGAATTCCCTACCTCTTCAACCCATTGACGAAAGAGTGGTACATTTTTAATAAGACCCTCAGAGAGAAAGAAACGGTCCAATCTCTTAGCGATCCTATCCTCCCCAGAACGTCTGTTCCTCCATGTCGGCTTTAGCTTGGTCGGGGAGGGATCAGATAATTTTTTATCAATGAAGGCTTGAGTGAAAAATTCCGTGAGAGGATCCTCCCTGGCCGAGGGACCCCATGCTTCCGCTCTACCTAAAGAGAAATTTAAATCACCACCCAACACCAGCAGTGGGGTGTTCATCACTGATTTGGCAAGCAAATCCGACCAGAAAGACTCCCTACCTTGACAAGGCCCGTAAATATTTACTATTAGGAGAGGGAATGGGAAGTCTGGAGAGATGATTTCCATACCCATAGCTTGCTTCAGCCCCCAACTGTTAGTAACTTTGATTCTTCCCTGTTTACAGCCAATGGCGAGTCCCCCTGAGTGACCAGATGAGTCAATTGCAAAGAATGACCATCTAGGGATAAGAGATGACAAGCATGCTTCCACCTCCGAGCCTTTCCCCAACGTCTCTTGGAGGAAAAGGATATCAGCTTTTGAATTAAATAACCATTCTCTCAGCGCCAGTTTCTTGGGCTTACTGGCCAAGCCTCTGCAGTTCCATGAGGAGAAGATCATTTCTTAACTGGCTCAGGGGACTGCACTACTCTAAGTGCCCCAAGAATAGAAACTTGCTTTCCGTCCGCTACATCCAGCTTTGCTTTTAATTTTGCTTTGGAAATGTCAGATTTTCTTCCCCTTTTGCCCCGAATAACACCCTGAATAGATGTCCGATCGAGGCCTCCAATAGCAACGTTTTGATCGGCCTTGTTCCCCAAGGACCTAAGGTTGTATGGACAGGGCGTCTTTTGAGCACGGGGCGAAAGGGTAGGCCAGTGCTTGTCGCAGTTCAGATCTGGTGGATGCATATTTTCAGGAGGAGGCTCCATGCCAGATTGTGGCTCCAAAATCGCGATATCACTCGACATAATTTCCTTAGCTGAGATAGGTAACTGAGGGGAACCCGTAATGGATTCTTTGACATTTGCAACAGCTTGTGAAATAATATTAGAAGGTGGATTTGACTTAGCCGAAACCTCCGATGCTGGGGAGTTTTGATCTTGTGTATTGTGCTGATTTGTTTCCGTCCCAGCGCCGACTGGTAGGTGGTTATCTGTAGTAGCTTCCTTATTCGCCCCAGAAACTGCCTCAAAATCCTTTATTCGGAAAAAACCAGTGTTTAGCCCCTTCTCTGTCTGATGTGGCCTTACCTCCTTCGCTGGCTCGGATTGAGTTTGGAATTTCCTATTGTTCTTGAGAACAGGGGACCTCCATAGCCGACTTCGCCTCCTGAGCATAGGGCATTTCTTGGCCAGATGCCCATATTCATGGCAAATATGGCATCGGAACGGCAAATGCTCATAATCTAATAATTGCTCAAAAATGAAATCCTTGTACTGTAGATTAATAGTTTCCCGCATGCCTTTGCTCAGGTTGATATAAGCCAAGATTCAGGCTGTCGCCTTTATTTTCGACTCCTTAAACGACAAATCAGCCTCCAGGAATGTTCCCAGCATATTTCCAATAGACTTGAAAACAACCTCCGTCCAGAGGAAGATCGGGAGACCGGGAGCCCGAACCCAGACTGGAAAGACCTGAGTATTTTCCTTCATGGCGTCAAAAAGAGGAGTCCAGCGCTTCAACAGAACTGGAATATGCCCCATGAACCAGATTTTACCCAACACCCAGTTTACTGCATCCTTATCTTCAAACCGGAGAGTGAACCATCCTTTAACGAGGCATTGGGCCTCAAAACGAAGGGGAGATGGGTTTGAAAAAAGAACTTCCCTCCATGATTGTAGAAACGCTAGAGATAATTTCTTTCCCCGAGCTCGGCCAACAACAGTGCAGTCAGCGACCTCCAGTGTTTCATCAATCGATACTTCCATTCCTAGAACCAGGTTTCCCCCCGGATCTAGTGACCCAATAGCCCTTTGGGATTTTCTTTTATCTCCCTTGCTTCTAAAAATATCTTCATGAGCCTTTGTATTCCCGGGAGAGTCCGACCACTCTACCTCCTCCTGAGGCGATTCCACTAATGGCACGGGACGTTTTGTAGAAGGATCTTCGGCAAGAAATTTTTCAGAGCAAAAGCCCCTTGTAGGAGCTTCAGACACCCCTGGGGCTTCTACATTGTGTCCATGACTCCCCTTGCATCTCTGATGGCGCCGTGCTTCAGGGATAAACTGGTATTTTGAGAGCGATGCTCTGGGGAAAAGAGAGGAACCCCCGGAAGGAAAATCCTTCCCAGTACCCAACGATTGGCCCAAAATTTCTGATCCTTCCAGTCCGATGGAAGGGAGCTTCCCGCAGCCCACAGACTTGCCTTTAACCGTCGAAGACAACCCGACTGTTATACGCCCTTCCGACTCATCGTGCACTGCCCTTTTCTCCTTAACAAACTGGTTTGAAGCCGATTTAATCTCAGCAGCAGGGTTCCCATCGAAATGTAAGAAAGGGGGCAACACCGCCTCTGAATGGGAAGACGGTTCAAAAGATTTTTTGCCGCCAAAATACAGGTTTACGTTTTTTTCGGTGGTATCTTTGCCCCACATGGACAAGATATCCTCCAATGACGGGTCAAGGTCCACCAACTCCTCCGGATTATCCATGGTTGGTGAGTACCTGGGGAGGTAAACGACAACAGAGACCGCAAACCGATTCCCGACGCCCTCAAAACCACAAGACTGAGCCTTGTCGAAACATTAAACGGGAACCCCAAGGCGAAAACCGACAGAAAGAAACAGGGGAAACGACCCTGCAACCCAGTTGGCCTGCCACAAAAACGACCTCCAGCTGTCCACAAAAAAGCAGGGAAGTATAAAATCACCTCTGGTAACAGCAGCAGAAAAGCTGGAAACTCGATGACTGGCGTTTGTCGCAGCCTGTGCGGGGGCTCACCCGAAACCCGCGCCCCCATAACCGCGAAGGTCGCCCATTAACCCCTCTGGTTTCTTCCCGCCTTCACCTGTTTTCGAATCGCCGTCGAGCCGAACTTGCAGTTCCTCCAGCTGGTAGAATTCCAAGTGCCCCTCCATACACTTATGCACATTGAAAATTGTTAATTTTTACATTATTTAATACAAATATTTTCTCGTTTCACAACAACGTTTTTATTGGTAAAACAAATATAGCAATTACGTTATCTTCACAACTAGTTGCATGCCTTGATTCTTCCTTCGCACAAATGATAAGTGTTGGGCCACTAATTTGTCATTATTATTATCACGTTTTAACTTCTATTTCATCTATTTCTACCATTCTTTATCATGTCATGTATCATATAATTTGATTTTATAATTATTCATGCTCTTATGGATAAATACTATTTTTCTCCTTTATTTTTAATAGATTGATGATTATTATGCATGATTTTACCAATGATGGTTTATTAATGAATTTGTTGTAACATCACTCACGATTTGAGCCTCAAATATCTTTTCCAGATTGCAAATATGATTTCCATCTCATAATCAAATATTCCAACTCAGAAATTCGTTGGAATAAGAAGTGATAGTTTTGCATTGGACAGTTCGGACAAATTAAAGAGAATCTTAAAAATTCGAGCCATGGGTTTTGTGCAAAACAGACCAAATTAGTTTTTTATTGAGCAGTTTTCCAAAATTCGGTTTGGATTGAGAGAAACGCAAGGATCTTCGAAGGTGATTTTCTTAGATTTGCTGTTGCGGCCATTTTCCAAATTCTTCCAATTGCAATACCAAATTTGACTTGTTCCTACTGAATGTTGATGGAAAGATCTTTCAGATATGATCTTGTTTATTAATATTATGTAATCAATCCAAAATTGTAATGGAAATGATTTTGTAATCAGTTTTGTTGTAACTTCCCTTTGCTCTCTATGTATTTAAATGAAAACATAGATCAAAGAGAAGGGAATAAAGGGGGATAATGGAGGGATAATTAGGAGATAGGAGATGGAAAATTGTTAGATATGATGTAGGAAAAGAGATAAGAGATGAGAGATGGGAGATGAACAATTATTAAATGTGAGGAAAAGCTAAGAGCTTTATTATGTTGTAACTATTTATCTCATATATTTTAATAAAGGAAGTTATGCACTGAGTTCTACATCTGTTATTTGTAATTTGATCTGAATTATTTCTCAAGACAGAACTGAGTCTTGGGTATTTGGCCATTGCCTTGGATGAGATGCTACCTTGAACATGTAAATTAGTGTAGTTTTGTTTTTGTTTATTTGAATTTCAATTGTCATTCCTTAAAGTATATTTCATTTCTTTTAACTATTTTGTATTTGCTGCATTTTCCAGATTTTTTATTTCCTCCAATTTCTAGATTTCATTTAATTTACTACTCTAGATTAGCATTTGAATTATGTTGGGTGCAATAGATTAAATTTCCAATTCAGCAATGTGTGGTTTAATTTACCAATGATTCAAGTTGTGTGATTAGCATAATTGTTTTCCCTGTCATTTACTTTCTTGTTTTTAATTTTAGTTTTATTATTCAAGTCTTACATTTTATTTCTTGTTGAATGAGCTTGATAGTATAGAATACAATCATATAGAACCAATGTTAGATGTTGGTATTGTCATGCATATATTTTGCCGATTGCCTTGAAATAAAAAGACGCTCCTCGAGTTGATAATTAATGTCTAGGTGATTAGTTGTTTTATTTATTTATTAAGCAATTAATTTTACTCAACAATAAGTTCCTCCAATTATATAATTCCAATGAACATGACAATTGGTGTTATGTAACCTTGTCAAAATCTGATATACATTTAGCTAAACTTGGACAAAGCTACCTTTTTTGTCTTTGTTTCTTGCCTGTCTTTTGCTCCTTTCGTTTGTTAGAGCCAACGATGCGCAACAGACAAAAAATTAATATACGCAGCTATTAAATCATGCACAGAAGACACAGAAAATTAACGTGGTTCACCCAACCAATCTGGGCTACGTCCACCATACATAGGCATTGGCAATCTTTATTATCAAACAAGAGATTACAAAATAATCAATTTCCTCACAAACTCTCACACCCAAACAATCCGTATGGACACCTGTTTTATAGCTAAGAGAATCTAAGTGCCTCATAAATCCTCTTACATCAAATATAGGATGCATTAACTCTCTCCCAACAACCTGGAGCTAATCTAGCAACAAATTCCTATTGTTGTCATACATTAGAGATTTTTGCCTATTTTGTGAAACAGAAAATCTCAACATCGTTGTGTCTCCTGCGATATCTGCTTATGTGCTCACATTATTTTAAAATGAAATGATTATGCCTCACATTGTAATTTGTGGAGTGTGGAGGAAGCACAATAAAAGCTTCCTCCACACTCTACATATGTCATTTGGATGTTTTGGGTTTTTCCTAAAATTTAATAATACAATTTATTTGTTAATTAAATAAATTGATTTAAGATAGTGAAAAAAACATATTTTTAAAACTATTTATCCATTTGTTTGTGAATTTCAACATTCCTTTCAATTCGCCAAAAGGTGGGGTTTTCTCGTTGAACCTTAGGACGACACCCTACATTAAATCATGGTGTTATACAATATGGTAAATATTTTTTTTAATGCATCTACGTAATTGCTAAAGATCAATAAAGCATAGAGGATATTATATTAAATATTAAAAATGAATTATGGCACACAGGGATTGGATACTTTGTCCTAAAGAAACAAAACAATCATCTCATCAAATTTTAAATAAAAAGAAATGCAAGTAAAGAAAAAAGAATATGTGGATGCCATAGTAGGAAAAGGGAAACCTTAAATACTCGAAAACATTGGAAACATTTGTAAATGAATAAACGATCAGTTTATGCAAAAAATTACATTGTTGAGAACAACTTGACAAAATCTTACCGAACTCACTCTTACCAGATTTGTTGGCCAATAGCTTATTAGCAAAAAACATTACAAAATTTGAAAGATTGATTCACTGCCAAAAAAGGAAAATAAACATAGATCTAGAAAACTTTCAGGATCAATACACAACTAGGAGTTATTAACTATGAGGGTTAGTTATCAGACATGATTCCCTAGTCCTGGACTTGGTGACGATGGAGGCTGAAACACACAGTGTAATTGTTTATGCATGTGAGCCAATTTTCCTTTAAAGCGATCTAGTGTTTCCGGTAGACATCACTAATCCCTTTGCAGATTCACTAATATGTCTTGCATATTCCACTGGTTGTGTTGGAGATCATTCACTAATGAGATGATCGTATTTTGGTCATCATGTCTATCTCTTACGAGATGTTCAACAATCATCTTGAGATATCCAAGCACATTGCCAGAGTTTTGTTGATCGGTTGCAGGGTTGTTAAAATCAGGTCTATTGACAGGGTTGGGATCTATAGCCTCCCCTTGAGCAATGTTGTCCAAGTGACATTGGCTTGACACTCCTCGTTCACCAAATCCACACCTTGCTTTGCCTCATTTACATGGCATATTGTATTTCACCAAAAAACAAAAAAGATGAATACATTATTCTATGCACAAACCAAACTAACAAAGCCTTTTACGTTAAACAGAACACCAACCCAACTGATAACAAACAACAACCCACCTAGTGTTGCACTACAATGAACCAGGGCGTAGTCCTAAAAGAAACTATCTAAATGAATAGTTACAAATTTCAAAAGAAAAGTTACAAAACCCCTAAGAACCCAGTCAGAACATAGATACACTACCATAAATCCATTGTCCTATAACTGCCTACTCAAGTCGCACCTTCAAAATCCAAACGAAAACATAAATACGTAAATCATTATACCACCCAATAATAATAAAAAATAGTCAAATGACCCAATTAAAAGAAAAAACAACAACAACAATGATCATATGAAACTAGAACATAGAAGAGTTCCACCTTACCTCATTATCGAGCTAGGAATCTAGAAAAGGGTTAGTGCGTAGTTTTCGGCATGCCCTTTAATGAACACGAAATAACGTATTACCATACTTTTCGAATAAATAACGTTTAATTCCCAGGGGTAACATGTATCTACGTACCTTTTTTTAATTCGTTGGCTATAGCCTACGTTGATGTAGATCACCACTGATTTAGTCGTTGCCCTGCTCCGGGTGTAAAAAGTTTTTTCGTTATATTTCTGTAAACCAAAAAATAGTTTCCTAATGTTAAAATATTTTCCTAATTTATTTTGCACGTTTCTTTGTTTCTTGCTTGTTTTATTCTCCTTTCATTATGTCTCATGTGATATTTGCCTCTGTAATTGTGGTCACATTATATGAAATGAAATGGTTATGTCTCACATTGCAATTTACAGAATGCAGAGATGCGGGATTGTGAAGGAAACACAATAAAACTTCCTCTGTAGTCTGCATATATCATTTATATGTTTTAGGTTTTTCCTAAAATTCTATTTCCCTAATTTTAAAATATTTTGCTAATTTAATTTGCATATTTCTTTGTTTCTTGTATGTTTTCTTCTCCTTTTGTTATGCCTCCTGTGATGTCTGCTTCTATAATTGTGTTCACATTATTTTAATAATGAAATGGTTATGCCTCACATTGCAATTTGTAGAGTGCATAGATGCAAACCTGCAAAGGAAACGCAATAAAAGCTTCATCTACACTCTGCACATATCATTTAGATGTTTTGGGGTTTTCCCAAAATTTAATAATGCAATTTATCAAATTATTTATTTCTTTAAGTAAATAAATTAATTTAAAATACCGAAATAAAGATGTTTTCAAAACTATTTATGAGTTCATTCACGTATTTTAGTATTCCTTTCAATTCGCCAAAATCCAATAACAAAATTAAACTTGTTTTTATTAATTTTCTATTTCCCTGGCTGAATATGCATGATAAATCTACATGCTCCCCCCAATTGCATTTCTTTCAATAGTTATGGAAACAATTGCAATGATAAAAGCATAATTAATTCATAATTATTATATTCCTATAATCATTGCAATTTCAATATTGACATAAATACATATAGCAAAATTAGTAAATAATAAGTAGATTACAAGCAATTAGAATAAAGGCCATAATTCATGAAATTTGGACAAATTACAGTTGTTGATTTATTATATTCAATGTGATTTTGTCTAAGTAATCGGTGTAGAAGACAGATATCTACCCACATGGATTCTAAGGCAATATTGTTGAAGTGATCACCATGATTACATTGCTTCAGAAACCTCTCTTCATATGTACATAACCCAAGTAAACACAAATTTCACATTGAGTCCTTTACACATACTTACGTAATGTTCCCAATAAATACTAGAGGTGTTGTTACTCTATTCTCTAATTGCTTACATTTTATGGCTACTATCTTTGAGCATTGAACAAACTATAATTAGAATTAGACGCCTCTTTTTGTATTGCATTACAGAGTTTTCTGAGCTTCTTCATTGTCCTTGTTTGCAACAAGACAATAACTGAGTAGGCAAGACAAATAATACTATAAATTCTCTTGCCATAAAGAGTGCATCTATAAGCTATGAGTTTCTCAAAGATGTCAATTTGACTTGCTGCTTCATTCCTTCATGTGTAGTAAACTTTGGCCTTCGATATCATACAAAATATGGGTTTACTGAGTGATGTATATTGTTGCATGTTGCTTTTTACAATGCTTAAACGAGAATACTTAAACTTCATCCCCCATTTCATTTCTAGATTCTGAACAAGGGTCCATATTTCAATGGCATGTGTTCCCTTGTTCATTTTGACATGGACAACCTTTAGAGGATAGGAACCTGTTACAATTTCTTCTTACTGTAAACAATGTAAAAATACGACAACTCTGTAGCACGAATAAATAAGAATCACTGGAAAAATTCAATAGGCTTGAATTTGCATAACCTCTAAATATATAATGAGTTTACCATTACTTTGCTACGAACATTTATGATTTCGATAATACTTGCCATTAAGATATGAAAACATATATGTGAATCATTAAGTCTTAATTAAGTTTTTAATATTCGCTAATCCGCACTACGAGAAGTTGATATGTGCGGAGGGGTAACATTTACGAAGGTGTAGAAAAAAGGGAACAAAGGTTATGTTGCACATGTTTTTCTTCCGCCTTCCAGTCTGCTAGAACAAATACTGGTTGCAAAGCCATGTTTACGCATTGATTCAATGAATAAATGCTGAAATAACTGTTTTATAATACAATGGATACGATTTACTTGATTTGTTAACAAGCAGTAATCATTACATAATGTGTTAGAGTAAATGATATCAAGCATTGGAATGATGTCAACAATCATTACACAATGCGTTAGAGTAAATGTTATTAAGCATTGGAATGATGTCAGTAATAATTACACAATGTGTTAGAGTAAATGTTATCAAGCATTGGAATGTTGTCCTGATTACATCGATTCACTAAATAAATGCTTACGTTAACTGAGAAGGGACCTTTGGTTCATTGTAATATTAAGCCTTAATTATTATTTTAATATCTTATCAAGCACTTAAACGATGTCCACATTATGTACCGATTATTATTTTAAATCTGGTAATCTGTGCCATGAGAGGTTGATTGAATCTATGTAACATTTCGCTAAAACGTTGTCAGTAAACGAGGCAATGTGTCGAAGAAGAGCGCAAATGGGATCTGCATATCATTTCAATCTAATATGACAAATATTATCTACAGAGCCTTGTGCATGTTATTGACTTGTTTACAATAAGTAAAGGCTACTAATCACTAGAATGATCTTTTGTTTACGCATCGATTTACCCAATAAATGCCAAAAAGACTATTTTATAATATCGATAAATACGATCTTCTTGATATGTTTACAATGAGTAATCATTACACAATGCTTCAAAGTAAATGGTATTAAGCACTTGAATGATGTATGTTCTCTGTGCGGAGTGCAGAGGTGCAGAAGAAGCTTCCATAATGCTTCCTCTGCACCTTCACACGCAATAATTATTTAAAATAACTATAACCATTAAACTTTAGAACATTAATTAATACAAGTAAAATGCCATAACATCATTTTATTCATGATTGCATTGTTTCTTCCTTCTGCTTCGTGGGCAAACTGTAAGACGAATAAACAAGAACCACTAGCAAAATTCAATAGGATTTTATTCACACAAGCTCTATTAATCACAAGTTCTGAATAT
>APFE030864506.1:126822-166173 GCA_000404065.3 Pinus taeda | reverse complement strand
TTTTTAACAATTTTTCCATCTTGTGTGAGCTGATGATAGAGGGGGCTCCCGCCTGGAGTCCATGGAGGGTATGTGTGTAGTTGTTCTGCTTAAAACTCATATATAACTCCTGGAAATCCATTGTGATTGGCCCAAGAGTGTGGAGCCAGTTAGCTCCAAGGACAATGTCGCAACCCCCCATCAATACTACAGTGGCCAAATTCTCAAAATGTCAATGCAGCCAAAAGTCCTGCGAAAATTATACCCCGGTATAGGAACCCTTCACAACGACTCTGATCTGGTGGATCTGAGAGATCTGAATGGCGGATCTGATAGCGCTAGGCAGCAGAACTGACTGCTTCTACAGATCTGATGGATCTAATAGATCAGAATGGCTGATTGGGACTGATGTCTGCTGCTACTGTACTCCTTTGCAGAAGCGAATCTGGAAGAGATGATGATAGAAAAGGGAACTAGGGTCTTGAGGAGTGTCAAGTGCTACAGATCACAATATACATAAGGGTCTGGCAGTAGTACTTGGCCCAATGTTTCAAGGCTCTAACTAAGGAGGATCGACCGTACCCTTAACCATACAACCCGACTACCCTATCGTACGGGCGAGTAATCTCTCCGAGTGCTGTTCTCGGTGTACTGTAGCCGTGAGACGGCCGACGGTTTATCTATGGCAAGGTTTCAAAGGAGCCTAGGGGGCTTCCAATATACCTAGAGGGTACGTGGAAGACAGTCCGTGCGCGGTTCTGTCTAATGCACTACTACTCGAAGGGGTACCCATAGGGGTTACAAGGGAGTCCAACAGAAGTGACCACCTCTTGTATTTCCTGCGTGCATGCCTCCCCAAATCCGCAGATTTATGCGCTCAACGACAGATTCCGTGGTTTAAAGACGCCAGAACACGTCTCTAGCCAAAAAAAAAAATTGCTACAAAATGGAGATCCCACCGGCCCTGGAAAGTGCTCTGACACCACTTGTTATGTTCTTAACCTACAAATGATACCCAAATACAGAATATGCGAAGAAAAGATACCCAGAACATAGAATATGCGAAGAAAATATATCCAGAACACAAAATAGCAATGAATTTATTATTCAGAGAGTAATGTTCACTTGCCTCTTCGAGGGGGAAACCTCCAATAGAGCTGAGCTCGATTACAAAATAAGACACGATGCTCCTCGCAGGGAGTCTCTATCCTTTATATATGACTCATACATGCAATACCATGGGTCAATACCGTGGGTTTTATTAATACCATCTATCTAATACTACCGCCCATGGACCCTTTATTTACTACTACCGCCCATTTGTAACTAACTGTGGTCCCTTCATTAATTGAGGGTTAACCACTTACAAATATTAATATGGGTTTTATTGATTCTTGACTATGACGTGATCCCATGACATGAATAAGGGGGTTAGGGTGGGACCCTAACACCTCGTATTTTATAGGGAAGGGATTCTTTATGTTTGAATTATCTGACAAGGATGATAAGGATCTGATATTCCGGAACGGTCCCTATTTCATGGTTCCTCAGGGGCTGTATCTCAACAAGTGGACGCCCGATTTTGACCCAGCAGTTGACGTTCCCACAGCCGTTCCTGTGTGGGCTAGGTTGCCCAATCTGCTAGTGCATTGTTGGAATTGGGAGTCCCTAAAGCATATTGGTAACACCTTGGGAAAATTTATCGACTGAGCAAAAAACAAAGACCAATACGACTGTGTTAGAATCTGCGTCGAAGTTGACCTGGAGGTTGGTTTGCTCAAGGCAGTAAAGATTAGGGTTGGAAGTTGGACTCATGTTCAAAAGCTGGATTATGAGCAACTTCCGTTCAAGTGCAGGAAATGCCATGTCTATGGCCATTTTGCTCGAAGCTGTCCAAAGAATAGTGAAGTGGAGAAAGGCAAGGATGAAGGTTGGAATCAGGTTAAAAGATCCAAAAATGCCCATAAAGTCATTCGAACTGGTAATACAAAGGGAAATGGCCCTCAGGCAGCCCCTAGAAACCAAACCCCTAACATGGAATAGCAAGGAAACAAATTTTCTCAGTTAAGCTCAGCAATAGAAGGCACCCAAGAACCACATATGCAGAAGGAAGGATCAACCCACAAGGAGTCCCCCTCTAGATCAAAGCATGTGGAAAGTAATGAAGACAGATCAAAAGAGATCCTCATTGAAGAGACAAAGGAAGTGCAAGGTTCAGAGGAATCAGAAGAAGAAGGCGAAATAGGGACTTCGCAAACCTCGGCTAGAAGATCATTGAGAGGCCAAAAACCTGCTCGGGAAAAAAGAGAGCAAGAGACTTACAAAGACAAACTTTAGGAAAGTCAACCAACCCTCGAGAAACTCTTGGAAAATACTCCGAAGAAAAACAGAAATCAGTCCCAGAGCTCCAGGGGAGCTCACCATCCAAAAAGCAAGTGATGAAGATCGTCTCCTGGAATTGTAGGGGTATGGGGAGTAGAATAAAAGAAGAAGCCATAAGAAGTTTGATAAGATGAGAATCTCCCGATCTACTCTTTATCCAGGAGACTAAAATGGAGGACTATGCCTTCCTCCAGATTGGTAAGAAATTGTGGAAGAAAAGCGAAGGACAAGCAGTCTCAGGTCGAGGTGCTTCAGGTGGACTGGGCACTATTTGGAATGCTAACAAATTCATAAAGATCAAAGAATTAAAAAACACCCATTGGTTGTTCTCAAAGATACAACACGTAGAAACATATATGTCTCTCTCCCTCTTTAACGTGTATGCTCCTGTCAGCGCAGGAGAGAAAAAGCACTGCTGGGGCTCCATTAGAAGTCTGGCAGATTCTGAAGATTTGGCTAATGTAATAATAGCAGGGGATCTAAATCTCACCTTATCATTGTCAGAAAAACGTGGAGGAAGCACTGTTAGGGACCCGGCACGGGAATGGGTTGAGGTTGCTTCAAGACTAGGACATGATAGATATTAAGCCTACGTCCGGGAAGTACACTTGGACAAATGAAAGAATCGGCCCGGGACATATCTGACAGATTCCTTGTTCAAAGTTCTTTCCTTCTTCTTGGTCTAGACTCTAGAATGCATATTCTCCCTTGTAGTGTTTCCGATCATCGCCCCATTAAACTTGAGCTGATGGCACATTTGGACCAAGGTCCCATTCCATTTAAATTCAACTCTCATTGGGTCAAGGAACAGTCATTATTGCCTCTGATAAAAGAAAGCTGGAAGCTCCCAGTCAAAGGATCTGCCTTCTTTGTTTGGGAGGAGAAACTTAGGAGAGTTAAAGTTGCTCTAAAAACCTGGGTAAAAACCTTACCAAATCCTACTGTGGAAAGGAAAATGATTCAGGAACGACTTGAGATGCATCATCTGGTTTCGGAAAATGTTGAGATCACAAAAGAAATACTTGACAAGGAGGCTAATCTTCAACACATGCTCCTTAAGGCTAGCTTGGCAGAGGAAGAGTATTGGAGACTGAAATCTCGCAGTCTCTGGCTCAAGGCGGGAGATAGAAACTCTTCCTTCGTCATAAGCAAGCTTAGGCCCGAAAATGCCTCAACTCCATCTCAGAAATTAAAGTAGAGACGACCATGCATAGAGAAATACGAAGCATAAAGAACGTTGCCTTCACTCATTTCAAAAAACTCTATAGTGAAGAAGAGGCCTTGGGACATGTTTCTATCCTTGTGAATGAGGTGCCCTCCTTGAGTACCGCCAGAAAGAATCAATTCTTGGAAGCTGAGATCTCTAACAATGAAATAAAAAACACCCTCTTCGCTATGGAACCGGATAAGGCCCCGGGTCCTGATGGTTTTACTGCCAGATTCCTGCAGTGCTGTTGGGAAATTGTGGAGAAAGACTTATGCAGAATGATTCAGAAATCTCAAGAGTGTCAGAAAATTGGGGGAAGCACTAATTCAGCCTTCCTGGCCCTCATTCCCAAGGAGAAAGGCGCCAACACCTTCAGCAGGTTTTGTCCTATCTCCCTTTGTAATATAGGTTCTAAGCTGATTACGAAAGTTATTGCCAAAATATTAAAAATCATTCTCCCAGACATCATTCCTGCGAGCCAGGGAGGTTTTATTCAGGGAAGACAGATTGTGGATAACTTTATCCTGGTCCAAGAGGCGATTCACTCTACTTTGGTTCGCAAAGAGAAAGGAATGGTTGTCAAGTTAGATCTTGAAAATGCCTTTGACAGAGTGAGACATAGCTTTTTGGTGGATGTCCTGTGCAAATTTGGGTTTGGATCCAAATTTATCAACTGGATTAAGGCTTGTATCAGCGAGCCATGGATAGCCCCTCTGGTGAATGGGAGGGCCACTGATTTCTTCAAATCTTCTCGTGGATTGAGGCAAGGGTGTCCTCTATCCCCTCTGCTCTTTATCCTTCAAGCTTCTGTCCTCAGCTTCCTTTTGAACAAAAGCAACAGGATCAAGGATTAATGGGCTTGAACATTGCGAGAGGAGTTAATAATATAAATCATGCATTATTCGCGGATGATTCCCTCTTGTTGAGTGCTACCTCTGTGTCCTCAGCTAAAAGATTTAAAGATGTGGTTGATGACTATTATGAAGACTCAGGAAGGAACCTCAATAAAGGTAAATGCCATATCTACTGCTGGAATACCCCTTCCATCACACTGCAAGCCATCTCCTGTTGCTTTGGTTTCACGGCCTCCTCGTCATGGTCTTCCTTCAAGTATTTGGGTCTCCCTATTTTCCAAAAAATGCTGTCAGCAGAGGCTGGTTGCGCCTGTTGGAAAAGTTTGAATCTAAGATCCACTCCTGGGGATTTAACTGGCTTAATCTGGCAGGCAAGTCAGTGCTTATAAAAGCAGTCCTAAACAACCTCCCCATCTATCAGTTTGCTGCAATGCTGGCTCAAGTTGGAATTATGAAGAAAATGGAGGATCATATAAGAGAATTCTTTTGGAAAGGCGGGAAAGCAAACGAAAAGAAAATCCATTTAATAAGCTGGGCTAAAATCTCCATGCCCAAATTGGAAGGCAGATTGAATTTTAAGAATATTTTCACGTAGAACATTGCATTAGGAGCAAAGCTAATCTGGAGGATAATCGCCCCAAATCCGGGGTGGCCTCAACTCGCCTTGTGGAAAAAATTCTTTCGTGGGCATAGAAAAAGGTGTCTCGACCATCCCATAGCAAACTCTGGCTCGCTAATTCAAAAGCTCTGTGCAAAATCTTCCTTCTTAATTAGCCAACATGCTCATTGGATCCCTGGTAATGGCAAGAAAATTAGAATATGGTAGGATCATATAATGGGCTGCGATCCTCTGGCTGATGATCGTTCCCTGACTTTGTTGAAAGACTGGATGTATAGAGCAGGTTACATTACTCTGTGGGATATTACTAATTGGGAGAATGGAGACTGGCATAGCTGGATTAACATTGAGGTGCCCCAGATTCTGTCCAACGAGTTTGCAATCTTCTTAGACTTCTTAAATGGCAAGGCTCCTTTGAACAGTAGGAAATTGGATACCCGTGGCTGGGGTCCGACCCGTGGGCATTATTCAGTCTCTCAGGGTTACAGGCAGATCTTATCACATCCCCACATTCCTCCAGATCCGAAACCATGGAAAGGGATTTGGTCCCAATATTCGCTTCCTAAAATCGACTACTTCTGCTGGCTCCTATGTCATCAGAGAATCTTGACTGATGATAGATTATAGAAAAGAGGCTATCTTGGCCCCTCTCGTTGCTCGTTGCGTGGAGAAAACACAGAAACTGCTACACACCTGATGCTCAAATGTAAATTCGTGGCAGATCTTTGGAATGAGGCCTTAGGCCCATGGAGTTTGGATTTCATCCTCCCCAATAGCATTCCTGATCTGTTTTCGAACTAGTTGAGTTCGTATCCTGGAGGCTCTCCACAGAATGTACATATCAATGCTGGCTGGTGCATTCTTCCTAAACTAATTTGTTGGGACACTTGGTTGGAAAGAAATCAGAGGATTTTCAAAGATAAGAAGAGAGACCACAAGATTGTCTGGGTTAAAATCAAAATCCAGTTAAAGGAATGTGTCGAAGATCAGCTGGATGGGGTAGGCCTGAGAGACCATGATGCTGCTTGGAGTGTTATCCTGGACTTCTGATTCATTGAAATTGCCAGGCCTCCCGTTGCTCTCAAAGAATGGAAAATTAGACTTAATGCTTCAGATTTCTTGGCTCTTTGCACAAAGCAGGTGCATAACATTCTCTTCTTTGATGGGGTAGCTAAAGGTAATCCGGGCAGTTCCGGAGCTGGTGGAGTTGTTAAAAAAGCTGATGGCATAACTGTTCTTAGATATGCTTGGGGAATGGGCTTCAATACCAACATCCAAGCTGAAGCCCTGGCCCTTCTCCAAGGTCTAAAGCAACTTAAATCTCTCGACATCAACGATGCAATTGTGATGGGCGACTCTCAGTGTATCATAAAAATCATTGTAGACAGCTCTTCCCCTTCAAATCTAAGATTGTCCAGATTGATCAACAGAATACGAATCCTGTCAAATTCCTTTCAGAGCTTGAATTTCTATCATGTCAAGAGAGAAAAAAACAAAGATGTTGATGCTGAAGCTAATAAAGTTGTTCTCCTCCCTCTCGGAGTCATCCTCAGAGATGGAGAAGAAGGTTGGGATCCCATTCCTTAATTGTCTGGTGAATATGTTATACTGTCTTTCATTGGAGCAGTTTGTCTACATTTTTAAAGTGGGAAAGATAAAGGCGGTTGCCCAAAAAATAGCTTGTAAAAATCTCTGGCGTAGCAAAGAAAAAGACACATCGGTCCTGGCCAAGGAGTTTTGTGGACTTTGGTTAGCATTTTGTAATCAGTTTTGAGGCATTTTGGCTAGAAATTAATATATCACTCTATCCGTTTCTGTAAAAAAAAAAATTATGACCAAACAGTGTAATCTTGGCAGATAATTAGATTAGGTAGAGTGAATAAAAGGAGCTCAACTGTTTAATCTGAGCCCTTGGATGTAATAAGGTTAGACTTAGTTAGGTTACAATTGTAAAAGAAAAGAAAAATGTTTGATAAAGGTTTTCCAGCTTAAGTGCACCCTAATAAAGAGAAGTAAAAATGGTAGGATGAGTAGATGGGTAAGTAGTGGAAAGGTTGCAGAATTGTGACGATTGTTAGGCAAAAACATATTTATCACCCTCATCATGAAAATTCCAAGTATTAATGAGCAATTAGACATGCATCAAATCCACAAAGTCAATTGATTAATTTCCCTCACTCATTACACCTTTCACTTAACTAATTTCTAATGAAAAGTCTTAAGTACCCAAAATGTTAAGTCAAAGGGGCTCAGAGCATTTCTCTGACTTCTAGAGGGATCGGACCCTTGGCACGATTACTTATATATTCTAAGTACTAAAATCCCCCTCACAAACATTACCCCCCTTCACTCTCCCTCATTTTCCCAAACAAATCCCTTTTCCTAAGATAAAACACCATTTTTCCTAAGGAAAAGCCATTACCCCCAAGTAAACCCCTTTTCCGGAAAACCCACAAAAATAACACTTAGCCTAAGTTATGATGTGTTTATGAAAAGCAAAAGAATTATAAATATACATTATACTTAGAGCTAAATCCATTTTCCGCGATGTTCATATTAAAATTTAATTTAATTTATATATTAATTCCCGAAAAATAACCCTTTTCCCCTATGTATTTAATAAATCCCTTTAATATTAATACCCCATCCTCGAAGTTTAAAATATAAACTTTATAAATACCCGAACCTGACAAATGAATTAATTAATCGATCAACGATTAATTAAAAGTCAAATCCTCCGGCAATAAAATCATGCCCGATGCATTAATCTCACCCTAATCCCATATCAAATCCAAAACCACCGAGTTAATTGCCCGCCGCCTCCCCCCCCCCACTACCATCCGTGCATTTTCATCGACCGATTGTCACCCGATCTCCGCCCTTCAAATCCAACGATCCACGTTGATTTCGCACGAGCCCGAAACCCGAACTTTACTTGCCCGAAATGGGTTGTTTTCCCTAGGGCCCCCAATGCGACATGTCACCCGATGAGTGGAATCAGGCGGCCTCCCCCCAAAACCACCCAGCGCTCATAGGCGGTGCGAAAAAACCCGCTTACCGCTGCCCGCTAAACGAAAAACTATCACATCACCCCGCTAACTACCAAAAGTACCACTATTCCCCAAACACTCGCCAAATGTTGACTGTGTTAATAAGGCCAAAAGCCTCATAATCTTTGTTTTATCATGAAACTAAAGTTCCAAACCTTCATGCACGCAACTGCATGACATCCAACCGCCAACCTACGTCTAGTCGCCAACCTGAAGAAGCCATTAAACTCACAGTCCACCCTCCAGTTCACACAGACTTTCTGCAACCGGGCATAGTCACCCATCGACCTGTTCAGAGTCAATATTCCCAAAATTCCAGGTATTTTATCCAAATTAATTGGAAACCTTGTCTCATTTCTGAACCAGTTACTTGCATTGCTTGGAATTAAAATGAAATTAAGTGAAAGAACTGCACAACGACCCAAGACTACTCTGTATCGAAACCCAGTTACCCTAATTAACTGAAAGTTAAAAAAAAAAATAAAAAAAAAATAAAATAAAAAATAAAATAAAATAAAATTTCCCCATTCTTAAATCCACAAGAACTAAGAATGTCTACCCCTATTGCCATGGATGTCAGGCCAATTACTACTCCTCACTTGGACCTGGACCACCTTCCCCTTACTGATAAAGATTTCCAAATCAAGGACACCTCTGTCCTTGAATCCCCTATCAAACTGTACTGCCGATATAGGGGCCAATACCTAAACCAAGCTGATAATATAGGTCTGTGGGAGTCTAATTTGCCCAAGTATCAATTCCCTGAGGTGCACATCTTTCCAGAGATTGTCCATTATTGCCATGCAAACTATATTCCCAGTCAAAGAGCAGTGATGTTCCCTGACCACACCATACCTTTCACCATTACTGCCGAGTCAATTAATGAAATGCTGCAACTACAACCCGGGCAGAAATTAACCCCTATTTCAACTGGAGACCTACTAGACAAATTTCCCAAGCTTACCACTGCCAAGATTACTGAAATACTTCAGACCTTCATCAGGGAGGGAAAGCATGTCCCAACAGAACCTCATCCATATGTGGCTACCATATTTTCCCCATTTGGTCAGGAGATAGTAGCAATGATCTCTTATGTTTTAGGCTATACCACCAGTGAGTACATAGATGAAATCATTTTAGCCTTCATGTCCATTTTTACTCCAGGACATCCTCCTGTTGTCATGTGATTATGCCAAGTACATAGCTAATAGGATGCATGAACAATTTTTGAGAATGAGTAATGAAAGAGTGTTTAAATATTCTTTAGTTTTATACCACCTTTTCTTATACTATCAAGCTGACAAGTTCCCATTCACTCTCCAAAAGCTTGACACTAAAAGTCATCCTAGGTCAGTAATTCTTTGGACTCCTTTGATAAATAAGCATGATTCCCCATATCCATATACAGATTTCATTGGTCTTTTTGTATATCCAGTAGTGACCATGCTGCTAGGAAGTCCTCCTCCAAGAATCAGTTCAAACATCATGAGGATCCTGCAGCTGTCAAAACAACACAAAGTGGGAGATTGGTACTTGTACCAAAATCACACAGAAATCAGGATCTATGGCTGTGAGTTGGCCTTGTATAAACTGCCCAGATACCTCCCAATGAGGTTATTTGCTTTGGAGTACTACAGGTAGATAATCAATGTAGATGAGGTACATTTTTTTAAAGCCAAAAAGAAGGCCCAACTCATAATCAAAGATCAACTAGGCCCCTTCGTATGCAATATCAGAGAAACTGGAAGAGAAGAAGAAGAAATCATTCAGAGACTCAAACTAAAACAAAGCTTCATGGGGAGATATGACCCCTGTGACTTCATATGTAATAGAAGGCAAAAAAACAAGATGGCTCCCTACATTCACCGCTGAATCCCTGAAATAGAGAAATTTGCAAATCAGTTGGAATGGGTGGAGAATACTCTAGTGGACAGAGATAGCATTGAAGTTGTCGTTGAAAATGCACTAATTGATCTAGAGAAAAGGCTTGATGAAGTTTCTTTCCTGCAGGTGCCAGGAGAATCTCAAGCACAAGGAGAATCACAGGCACACAGTGAACAACATACAGAAGAAGAGTCCTAGGTGCAAGAAGAGTCAAAACAACTAGACTTATCAAAAGAACTGACTCAAACATAGCAACCTAATATGAGTACTCCCCCTAAGTTGCAAACTCCTCTAAATGAGGAGAAGAACCCCAAAAGGAATAGGGAGGAGGTCACTACATCAGGCAGAGCAACCATACAAACATATGCAGAAACCAACCTAGTCAAAAGGCAGAGGTTAAATCCTATTTCAGAGCAAGAATTCACATAAGAAACAGTGGGGGCTAACCGTACAAAGAAAGAAAGAAGCATGCCTGCCACACCTTCTGGGGGCACGCCAGAACCTTCGACATCTCATACTTAGATGTTGGAAAGGCAACAAAGTGTTGAAGTGTCCTCATTTAGGATGCCAACAGACAAAGATCAAGATATCAGAGAAAGGTACAAGGACATCAAATCCAAGAATGAGACGCTAAAAGCCCAAACTTACTCATAATACTTAAAGATGGCACCTACCAATCAGATAAGGCTTATGTTAGCCTATGATGTGAAAGAAGGCAAAATGCAAATGACATTCATGAAGCCTACCACACAGCAACCAAGATCAGTAGCTGACTACCAGAAGATAGATTTTGAAATGTTGGCAAAGGACATACATCATATTGACCAGATTGAGTTGCATAAATAGATAGGGGAGATGATTTACTCCACCTTGACAGGGAAAGTCATCGCAACCCACCAATTGCAGAACTCCCTGAATAATATATTAGCTCTGTTCCAATTGGAGAAGGCCTCTTCATAGGCAAAAGACACTGGAATCAAGTCCTTAAAGGGCTTAATCATTGAATTGGGACACGATCCCAAAGATGTGAAGGCCACTAAAAAACTGATCAAGAAGAAGAATAATGACATAACTGCTTTGAAGAAGCAACTCAAAATTCCACCATTGCATCATCCACAAACAACAGAAGTCCTAGAAACATAAAAAGGATAATAAGAGTTTATGGACTTGGTTCTCAAGCTAAATGACCAGTTGAAAGAAACCGAGAAAGAATTGGACACATTGATTCATTCCAAACAGAGTGAAATGGCCACTACTTCCACAGGTGCCATTGCCACAGTAACAACTACAACCCCTTCAACATTGGCAACCTCTTTGGCACCAACAGATTCACCTGCTACAACACTGTCAGTCATAATTGAGTTTACAACTGCAGGTGCCTCAACAGAAAAGACAACAAAGTTAGTGAAAGCCATGAAGGAAATGTCCATCAAGGCAACAGAGCTTAAGAGGATTAAGGAGAAATTGGCAAGGTTAGAAACTATCTGTAAGCTTGCCCAAATACAACAAAAAGAAGAAACACAGAAAGCCCTAAGGATGGGTGAGAAGATAAAGGTCCTTGAAAAAGATTTAACTTTGCAAAAGCCACTAGGACAGACTGAGGAGATGATTTGCGCCAATATCATTGACTCTGTCAATGATATTTAGCCACCAATTCAAGTAATATTCGAGCAAACAAAACTGGTGAAAGTGGCCACCGAAGAAATTCAAAAGATAAAGGAAGACCTAGGAGACTAGCCTAAGGATGCTAATCGACTCATCCATTTCTTGAACAACAAGAACGGGCATGAACTAAATGAGCTTGGTGTGGAGGACAAAACTGAAGCCATCGTTGAAATAAAAAAGGTTCTTTCTAAAAGAAACCTTATGCTTAACCTAGAGAAAAAATGCCATAACATGCAGGTTGGCATTGACAGATTCATGATCTGATAATCACCCTACGAGTGACCTCAGTTAAAGATTTATTAAATGAAGGTATTACAGACTCATGTGTTGGTGTGTGTCTATGTTATTTAGGCAATGGATCAATCAGATTGCAAATACACAGACACTTGAAATGGAAAACAACAGAGAAATACAGTAAGCAAATACAAGAACACAAGAATTAATAAGGAATTCACCTTATCCTCCAGGGCTACATCTCCGATCCAGCTCTCAGTGGTGGCTTTCTTTTATTGTGTCTTGAAGCAGAGAATTACAATGAAGGAGCTCAATATGAGTCTCCTGAAACAGATTGGCTTGGCAGGGTGGTTCTTGGATTCTCCAAGCCACTAGAGTACACAGACTCTTTTCCTTGCCAGCTCTTTGACCTCTCTGGTTTGACAGATCCTCTCAGGGATGGCTCGAATCTCTCAAGCTCTCTGGTGCTCAACGCTGCCTTTGGTCAGCTCGGGCCTCTATCTTCTTTCTATTTTTTACTTCACTGGTTCTTGTCCTCTCTATCTTCTGTCTTCGGTATTCCTCTCTGGGTCCTTTCTGTTCTATGTTCATGGCTTTAAAGCCATTCAGGCTCATGGCAGTTCGATTCCTCTTCCCCTCCGTCGATTCGCCTGTTACAGCTTCTCTTGGAGTTCCCTCTTTAGTGTCATCATCGGGCTCACAGGGAGTGGCCACTTGTCCTCCGGCAAATTGTGCCAGCCTGCTTCGTCGGTTCAATTCTTCGATTACGTCGTGGAATGAGTCTTCCGCCACCTTGGCGGTCAAAGCAGACCTCAGATTCTTCTAAATCGTGGCTTATTCCCTTGTTAAATCCGATCTTACCATCAGGCGCGATATCAACCGTTAGATATGGATCCCCCATATCCAACGCCATCCGCTCATTTTGTGCGGTGGACTTGCTCATCCGTTAGCGCGCGATGAGCGGCAGTTTTCTCTCTCCCTCGCTTACCACACGTCGGGTGTTGAGCGGAATTGCTCTGCTTCCACCAAAACTGCTTACCGCCCATGGATGCCTCCGATCAACATCACCGGTTTTGGAGCGGGTCCTGCCTTTAGCTCTTAGCCTTTTATCCTACGGTTTTCCTGGCTCCCACGCGACCGGGTGCTCGGGGCCTCCCCTTCTTGAGGGTTTTTGCAGTGTGATGCGCGATTAAGCACTATTCACGCATCAAAAACTCCCTCCGTTTTTCCAATCCGAGCTCCCAAGGGGCTATTTTCACCTCCCGCGCAATCTCCATGGGCCTCGATCAGCGCACTTTGACTGAGGTCCTCGTCGTTCCACCCTGGTTGCTAACTGCCACTATTTTAGAGGTGTTTTTGATCGCTGCTCTCAATTCTTTGAAGTCTGTCTCGACCTGGTACAACCATGGTTCTTTCGATTATTCTTCATGGATCCAATTTGGATCACGACTTTCCCACTGAAAAGCTTTTGGACCACCAAAAGTTAGTTTTCAAGCATCGTCTAAGTGAGGGTACTGTTGTCTCACTTGTCCAATCTCAATCCATTTTGCACTGCTCGACTTCGAACCTTTGAGTCCAATTCTGAGGTACTCAACATCTCCTTTGCGTGTTGTCCTCGCCTTCCTGTCCAAGACTGTGTCTTCCTGCAATTCATCAAGATATTCAGGTAGTAGGTCACCAATAGAAGGCAACTGACTTTACTCCTGAGGATCCTCAATCATTGAAGGTTCAAACAATCTCAAGCAATCTACATTTACGACTAAGTAGATGTGCATGTAAGTTGGTAGATCAAGGCGAAAAACATTTTCACCAATCTTCTCAAGTATTTTGAAGGGTCCATACGTGATAGGCTTTAACTTCTTACCTTCACCTTGCATCCTGTCCTTGCTGATATACAGCTAGAGCTGGTCTCCAACTTGAAAACTATGCTCCATCCAATGCTTGTCATGCCTAGCCTTGTATCTGGCTTGGCTCTTTTCCAGCTGTTCCTGTATTGCCTGGTGGATCTCCTGGATCTGTTCAATGAACCTAGTTGCCTTGTCCACATCACTGTGTCCATCAACTGTGGTATATTTACCAAAGACAAAATCCAAAGGAGACCTTGGTGTGAAACCAAAACAGGTCTTAAAAGGAGATCTCTGTGTAGAAGAGTGTTTTGCTCTGTTGTAAGCATGCTCCACATAACACAAATGTTCATCCCAAAGCTTAGGATGTTTGCTGCAATATCCTCTGAGTAACTGGATCACTATCCTGTTAACTACTTCTATCTGGCCATTGGTTTGTGGATGAAAAGCTGTGCTTTTCTTCAATTGGGTGTCCATCATCTCCCACAGACTTGACCAAAACTTCCCCACAAATCGGGTATCTCGATTAGATACAATAGAAGTGGGTAACCCAAAATGAACCCATACATGTTCAAAGAATAGTTTTGCAGTTTGTTTAGCTGTAATATGCTTATTACAAGGTATCAAAATGCACATTTTGATGAACCTATCCACAACCACATATAGATAATCATGACCTTTTTTAGACTTAGGCGGCCCCCCAACAAAATCCATGGAAACACTTTCCCAAGGGTAAGAAGGAACTAGTAATGGAGTGTACAGGCCTAGTTTTCTATTGTTGGGCTTGCTTTTGGCACACATAGTACACCCTCTCACATATCTAGAAACTGTCTCATTCATTTTCAGTCAATAACAAATTCTTTGCAGCTATGCAACTGTTTTACTTACCCCAAAGTGACCTGATATCGGAGAAGTGTGTGCTTCTCTAACTATCTTTATTCTCTGAGTTTGTGGAATGTAGAGTTTCCCACAATGATATAAGAGCCGGTCCTTTACATGATAATCCAATTCTTCTACTCTTTTGCCTCGGCTCAAATTTGCATATACATCTTTAAAGTCTATATCTTGAGCATATTGTTCAATGTAGCTTTCATGTAGTATAAAATTATGTTTAAGTATAGTAGATGCATTTATAATGGGTCTAGGTAACATGTCCGCAACTTTGTTATGTATGCCCTTTTTATATCTGATGACTAAATGAAACTATTGTAAAAAAGCCATCCACCTGTAATGTCTTGATTGCTACAATTTAGTTTGGGAGTGCAAATATTGAAGTGGTTGATGATAAGTATGTATTATTGTCTCTTTGCCCATTTAGTAGTGTTTCCACTTTTTCACACTCTGAACTAGTGCATACAATTCTTTATCATATGTAGGATAGTTGACTACTGCAGGATTAAAAGTCTCAGAATGACAACATATGGGTTTACTGAGCTGTGTCAACACTGCTCCCATGGAATAGTCACTGGCATTTGTTTGGATTTCAAATGGTCTTTGTAGATCAGGCAGTGCTAGTACAGGTGCTGTACTAGTCTTTTCTTTCAAGGTATCGAAGGCTTTTTGATGTTTGCCTCCCCACTGGAACACCTTGCTCAATCCTGTTAAAGCATGTAAGGGAGCTGCAATCGAGGAAAAGTTAGAGATAAAATTCCTCCAATATTGTGCTGCTCCTAAGAAGCTTCTCACTTCTGTAGAAGACTTGGGTTTAGGCCAGTTTACAATGACTGCTACTTTAGAGGGATCTATTTTCAATTCACCACCCCCTACTATATGACCCAAATAATTTAGAGATGTTTTGCCAAATTCACATTTTGAGAGTTTAACATAAAGTTTTTCTCTCTTCAAAACATCTAATGTCTGCTTAACATGCTTTAACTGTTCTTCCCACGTTTTACTAAAAATCAGAATGTCATCCAGATACACAATAACAAAATCATCAAGAAAAGGTCTGAGTACATCATTCATTAATCTCATGAAAGTAGCAGGAGCATTGGTCAAGCCAAAAGGCATAACCAACGACTCATACAATCCCTGCTTTGTTTTGAAAGCAGTCTTCCATGCATCTTCTTCTGCAACTCTGACCTTATGGTATCCACTGTGCAAGTCTAGCTTGGTGAAATAAACAACTTCCTTCAATTGATCTAAAGGATCATCTATGCGAGGAAGGGGATAACAATTTTTTATTGTTATCTTATTCAGTGCTCGGTAGTCAATGCACATTCTCCACAAGCCATCTTTCTTTCTCACCAAAATGATTGGTGACCTACATGGTGATGTGCTAGGCCTGATGAACCCCTTCTTGAGAAACTCCTGCACCTGCTTCTTGATTTTAGCATTCTCTAAAGCAGACGACCTGTACATTCCAATGTTAGTCAATGGAACATCTTGCTGCAAAATAATATCATGTACTATTTCCTTTTATGGGTGGCAGACCTTTAGGTTCTTGGAATAGGACATCATATTCTGAAACAACCTTTTCTATATCAGCTCGTTGTTTAGCATTACAGCCCTCAAATACATTGGTTTGATCAGATTTCTTTTCCTTTACAACCATTAGTAAGAATTGTTTGCATGAATTTGTCATTCTTTTCATCGGCCCCAAGTTTATGAGAGTATAATTATTCTTGAGCTTATGAGCTCTTATAAAGTATTCGATTCCATCTTTAACAAGTAGATACTTGTTCTCAGCTCTATAGAAAATAGACTTTCTATCATACAAGTAAGGACTCCCTAAAATAATTCCACATATATCCAAAGGAATTATGTCTAACTCAACCTCATCTACAAATGCTGATCCAAAAGAAAACTTGAGTTTGCACTGTCTAGTCACTTGTAGTTGTGCTTTATCATTCAACCATCCTAATGGGTATGGTTTCTTGTGAGGTATAGTTTCTAATCCCAATTTCTTTACAATTGCTTCAGAAATCAAATTTGCTTGTGAGCCACTATCAAACAAAGTATCAATCTTTTGATATTTGGAAACAAATCGAATATGGAAAATCTCATGTCTTTTTCTCTCGTGTTCTTCATCAATAATAGATTGAGCAGAATTACTAGTAGATGCTTCAGAATTCTTACCTTTTATACTTGTGGCTGCAATGGCTGTTTCATCTCCCGAGTCTGACCCCAAATCTTTCTGAATAGCTGCAGCAGTCTTCTTCTTCTTGCCCTCAGACTTCTTAGGTCTCAGCTCTGTATGCAGAATCCGATAGTGCTTATCATCATGCCCATCCTTTTTGCAGTGAGTGCATGAAGCTTTGTTTTTCTGTGCAGTGTTAGCCTTCCTTGCTTTCCACTTATGCTTTCTTTTCTCCTTGCTCTTTCTTGCAGTGGGTTGGGTTGGTCCCCCAACTTCTGGATTTCCATTCTTTCCTCTAGCTTCTAGATGAGTAGCTTGTACAGATACCCAATCTATACTAGTGGGATTAAACATGAGGATGGTATGCCTCATGTAGCTGCGAAGACCACCCATGTACTTCAAAAGAGTCTCTGGTGAGTCGAATGAGATACCTAGAGTCAATGCTCTCTTTCTAAATTCTTGAGTGTGCCCTTGCATACTTTGCCCTTTCAACTGCCAAAGAGTTTTCCAACTCATCATGGCTTGTTGCATGTAGGCCAATGGATAGAATTGCTTCTTGATTGCAGAAACAAAGTCACTCCAAACAAAGATAGTCTTACCACGTCTTTTCATGTTAGCTTGGGTTCTGCCTTCCCACCAAACCAAGGCAGTGTCTCCTAGGCATAGGCTTGCCAGTTGAATTTTCTCTTGTTTGAATCGATGTTCTGTACTCTACAATACACATCAATTTGTCTAATCCAATTGTCCAACTTTTTAGCATTTAACTCTCCATCATATATAGGCAAGTCAAATTTAACATCTACCTTGATCAAAGATGCTTTCTTATTATGCACGAGGCTATGAGGAGGTGTGAGGAAGTTTTCCTCTTTCCCTTTTCCTTTTGAGTGGTCATGGGAATGAGACTCATCTTCTTCTTTGTCTTGTTTAGAATCCGATGAATCTTCATCCTTATGCTTTATAAAGTCCCTATACATTTCTTCTACCATAGAATTTATAGCTAGGAAACTTTCTATGAATTGAGAGTCTGGCCCCACAGAACCTTCCTCTGACATTGTCTTCCGAGGATAGACTCTCCTAATTTCAGGATTAGCTTCGACCAACTCCCCTTCTCCTAATTTGAGCTTTGATCTAGTGAACATTCAACAGCTAAACCAACACAAGCTTGTTTAACCTTACAACCTGAAGCTCTGATACCACTTAATCTGATAATCACCCTACGAGTGACCTCAGTTAAAGATTTATTAAATGAAGGTATTACAGACTCATGTGTTGGTGTGTGTCTATGTTATTTAGGCAACAGATTGATTAGATTGCAAATGCACAGACACTTGAAATGGAAAACAGTAGAGAAATACAATAAGAAAATACAAGAACACAAGAAATTAATAAGGAGTTCACCCTATCCTCTGGGGCTACATCTTCAGTCTAGCTCTCGTTGGTGGCCTTCTTTTATTATGTCTTGAAGCAGAGAATTACAGTGAAGGAGCTCAATATGAGTCTCCTGAAACATATTGGCTTCTCCTGAAACATATTGGCTTGGCAGGGTGGTTCTTGGATTCTCCAAGCCACTAGAGTACACAGACTCTTTTCCTTGCCAGCCCTTTGACCTCTCTGGTTTGACAGATCCTCTCAGGGATGGCTCGAATCTCTCAAGCTTTCTGGTGCTCGACGCTACCTTTGGTAAGATCGACCCTCTGTCTTCTTTCTGATTTTTGCTTAACTGGTTCTTCTCCTCTCTGTCTTATGTCTTCGATATTCCCCTCTGGGTCCTTTCTGTTCTTTGTTCATGGCTTTAAAGCCATTCGGGCTCATGGCGGTTCAATTCCTCTTCCCCTCCGTCAATTCGCCTATTATAACTTCGCTTGGAGTTCCCTGTTTCGGCATCATCATCGGGCTCACAAGGAGTGGCCACTTGTCCTTCGGCAAATTGCACCAGCCTGCTTCGTTGGTTCAATTCTTCAATTACATCGTGGAATGAGTCTTCTACCACCTTGGCGGTCAAAGCGGACCTCAAATTCTTCTAAATCGCGTCTTATTCCCTCGTTAAATCTGGTCTTACTGTCGGGCGCGATATCAACCGTAAGATCTGGATCCCCCAAATCCAATGCCATCCGCTCATTTCATGTAGTGGACTTGCTCGTCCGTTAGCACGCCACGAGTGATGGATTTCTCTCTCCTCCACTTGCCATGCGTCGGGCGCTGAGTGGAATCACTCTGCTTCCACCAAAACTGCTTACCGCCCATGGATGCCTCAGATCAACACCACCGGTTTTGGAGCGGGTCCCCCCTTTAGCTCTTAGCCTTTTATCCCACAATTTTCCCGTCTCTCACGCAACCGGGCACTCAGGGCCTCTCCTTCTTGAGGGTTTTTGCCTAGCGATGCTCTAATCACGCATCAAAGAATCCCTTTGTTTTTCCAATCCGGGCTCCCCAAGGGCTAGTTTTGCCTCCGACGCAGTCTGCATGGGCCTCAATCAACGTGCTTTGACCAGGGTCCTCTTCATTCCACGCTGGTTGCTAACTGCCACTGTTTTAGAGGTGTTTTTGATCGCTGCTCTCAATTCTTTGAAGTCTGTCCCAACCTGGTACAACCATGGTTCTTTTGATTATTCTTCATGGATCCAATTCAGATCAATTCATGACAAAATTTCAAATTTTGAGGGAGAAAGGCCTTCCAAGTCCCATGGCCATCATGACAAACTTATGACCCAATTGGACTACGTTGACAGACTAAATAAATTATCTAAGGAACAGGCAAGCACTTTAGGAGTCAAAGCATTGCCAACAGGGAAAATATTATATGATACTTTTGAAAATCTATTCTTCCTAGAGCATGAGGTGAAACATCTATTTGTCACCAGACCAAAATTTGCCAAATACATTGAGGCAGATGAGATATATAGAAGGATGCTCAAGGTAAAGTAACCTGAAGATGAATGGTGGGAAAAAATGACAGATTTACTATAAGTTACCACAATAAATATGAAGGGAGGTGAAAGGGCATATAAATAAGGTCAAAGAGTAACATGTTAAAGAGTATCAGTTAAAAACCAAAGACAAAGATAATTCCAATGTACACGTATCAGCCAGCCTAAAAGGGCTCAAGTTCAACTGCAACAGCCAACACTACCACAATTAGAGGGGCAACATGATGCAATTTCCATCTGTCTCTATCTTCATGCTTGAAGATATTTTTATTTCCTAGATTATTTCTCAAACTGTTATGAGATATTTTGTAATAACTTTTGTATACATACTTCACATTTCGAAGTATTTAGTGTGGATTCAAAGACATTTCTGTAGACATTTTCCTATCAAGTTAAAGTGCTATTGTATCAAGACTGGATTGGCTTGCTGGATCATGGAATAAAGTTCAGACATTTTATAGGATTCTTGTGTAAAGTGAAAATCAAATAAGTATTCTCTCATGTGCGTTATTATTTTTCCTTATGTTTATTAATAATCATATGTGTTTCTATGAAATCTGAATGGTAAACTAGGAATGATATTTTAGAACTTGATTTAAAGCACTTTGTCTTGACTATTTACCTTCTTAATGTTTTCTACTAAACTATCTTAGTTAGGGAATTCTTAAATGCTCCCTTACTTCTGTAGTTTCTCCCTGTGGCCTATGTAGCAAAGAATTCTTAATTGCTCTCTGTTGATGATCACCTTTTGTTCTTCATTCTGGTCTTGGTCCAAGGATTCTTCTTTGCCCTTTTACCCTGGTTAGAATCATTCCTTCCATTAGCCCTTTGAAGATTTGCCTTTCGCTTTGTTAGCCTACCCTGTGAACACTTCCTTTAGTGATCTGGTCTAGTTAAGCCATCCTTTGATTGAATCCATAGCCCAATGGCTTTAAAGCCTTGTTCTATCCATCTGTTGCTAGAGTTCCACCACCCAACCAAATTCAAAACCTTATGAACACTAAGAACTAGCCTAAAATCCCACCCAAAACAAAGTTAAATTATAAAGAGAGAGCCCTCTCTGGACTTAGGTTGGCTAGAACCCGAGTCTAAAAGATTATGTTTGTGGTTACCTCAGATTATTCCTTCTTTCGATAACTTCTAGGGAAGACTTATGAGTGATAACATAGTGGCGACCATACTTGGGATTCAAATCCCCAGTCTTAATAAACCTTTCAGAAATTTCAGATCCTTATTTCAAGCCTCTTGAAGGATTTATTAGAAGTTGTTTATAAAAATCTCATAAAAAGAAGGTAACTAAAAAAGTTTGAAACTCTGGCTTTAAGGAGAACTCACTATACGAGGGCCAATCCTGATCCAAACCCTCCCCAAGTATTTGATAATCCTAATCTGATTTCAATAATATCCAGAAGACAAGAAAGTTCAGTCAGTCCTACACCTTCAATTAAAGCAGATTACTGCCCGGATGAGTGGTTGTTTTTAGAAGACCTCCCCTTTGACGAGTCTTTTGAGCTTTCCCTATTTAGAACTAGGTTTGAAAGTGCACTTGATGACATAGTTCTATATCCATAATTTACAGCAGAACTTGAAGTCCAAAGGGAAAACTTGTCAATTGATCAATACATTCTAAATTCCCCTCATTCATCCCTTACTACTGTTAAGATCCCTGAGCTTTCTGAATCGGTTTCAACTTCCTTTAGTTCACCATTATTCCCTTCCATCTCTGAAGTTCATTCCTCACCTCCATTTATACCTTCACTTCCCCACCAACCTACCTTTACACATCAATCACCCATTACTCCTAGTTCCTCATCACCCCTTGTATCATCCTCAGGAACCGAAACTTCCCTTCTTATTCCTGCCCAACTTAGAGCCATGGCACATATATATGCTCCTCTTGTGTTGCCTGCTCCACTAGGTGCCATGCCACAAGACTACTAGAACAAAATTGTCTAATTTGATGGCATAGGACCCTATATAGCACAACTACACACAAGAAAGATGACATATTATTTTGAATTACATGAAATTGATCTTACAGATGTCCAAATGAGATTTTTGCTCAGACTCTAGCTGGCGATGTAAGAACATGGTTTAGATCTTTGCCTGCTAATAGTATTGATAGTTTAGAAGTATTTTACCAACAATTTTTAAATAGATGGGGAGAGAAAAAGAATCCTCTTCAGATCCTTTCAGAATATGAAAACATAAGGAGAGGACCAAATGAAACAGTCCAGGACTACTGTACTAGATTTGACAATATATACAATGCAATACCAGTTGACCTTAGACCCCCACCTGGCTTAGCTTTGATAAAGTTTCCTGACGGGTTTGACACTGATATGGCATTCCAACTTAGAGAGAGAAACCCTCCAACTCTAGAAGACATGTAGAGTGTAGCAGTTAGTGTTGAAGCTAACTTGCTAGCAAAAAGAGCTAGAGTTAGGAACAAAAGAAGAGCACCCTTGAAAGATGAAGCCTCACCCTTTGACCTTAAAATGGATGCCCTAGCCAAAGGAATGGAAAAACTGATGGATAGGATGGAGAACATTGAAAGGAAGCCTCACTGGGATAATCAACACGCACCTCCAGTGAGAAATCCAAACTTTAGAAAGAATCAAAATCAAAACACTGGAAAAAAATGGACCTGATCAGGATACTAGGGCACCTTTTTCAATAAAACTATGCTGAAACTTCCCATTCAGAAGACCTTGAACAAGACACACAAATTAACTAATGGGATTAGATGAGGAGGAAAGTGTATTTTTTACTCAAGATGGTAAGGAATTACACATGCTTCAGCAGTTATAGACACAATCAGGAGAATCATTCAATTACAAGCAAGGTTATGATTCTGCTATCTTCGAAGTACACGAACACTACAATTTGAGGAGTAATAAGAACACTGACACTCCTGACCAAAACAAGAAATCAGTACCAAATCAACCTAAGAAAATTCAAGCAGTTCCAGTTACCAAAACTCTCCAAATCCTCTCTAAACCAAATTAGAATCCTTCTGGTCCCACCATTGTAGATATAACCAATGACCAACCCCCTGATAATCAACCATCCACCTCAATCCCCTCCAAGGAGACAGTGGAAGAAACTCCAAACATTATATTAGAAAATCCACTAAAAAAGACTTCAAATACAGAAAAAGAAGAGCAATCTACTCCAAACCCTGTTGTTAAAATTCCAAACACTCAAACAGAGAAATCCCCTTTGCCTTTCAATTTGGGGGTAGAGGTGGCCAAATTGAAAATCTCGGTTCCCTTAACAAAGCTACTTAAACATGAAACTTACAAATCTCAAATAAGAAAATCCTTAAACTTCGTTGAGAATGAAGATTTTGTTAACCTATTTGATGATCACCCTGAGCTTATTTTCGATCCTGATGTTAAGGGAAAACCAGTGGAAGGAGGGATACCACACTTTTACGTTAGCCTTAACATTCATGATAAAATCCTACACAATGCTATGCTAGACTCTGGGGCTTCACACAATCTAATGCCTAGATCTGTTATGGAGAAATTGAACGTAGATATCACTAGGCCTCACAAGGACCTATTTTCATTTGATTCGAGTCAAGTAAAGTGCCTAGGGTTGATCAAAGACCTGTGTGTTTCTCATGGACATTGTTGTTGCTGATATACCACCTAAATATGGCATGCTATTGTCTAGATCATGGGGGGCTAAACTCCAAGGATATTTGCAACTTGAGATGTCATATGCCACAATTTCAATCTTTGGACATCCTAAAAAACTGTACAGAGAGACCTTGATGAAGTATGTAGTGAGTAGCCAGGAGAGGCCTCAAAACTTTCCTATATATTCCATGCATTCTGACATCAATTCTTTCATTCTGTACAATGCTGAACCAAACCAAGAAAATACTTCAAACAACATTACTTCAGAACCAAAAGAAATTGCAATTGCAACAAAAAATCAAATTGTCCAAATTCAAGAGCTTTCAGATAAAAAAGATGATCTAGATACCTTAATCAAAGAATATTTTGTTCCCCCAGAAAGTAAGAATTATGAACATGAAATACTATGGCATCTTGAATTTGATGGGTCAGTGAACAAACTAGGTGCAGGAGCAGGAGTGTGGATTTACAATTTAGAGAATGACCACTCAAAGGGCCATGCCTATAGTTTGAATTTCAAATGCACTAACAACATGGCTGAGTATGAAGCACTTCTTTTAGGTCTCAAATTTGTTAAAAGAATAGGAGCCATAAGAGTTTCTATTATGGGAGATTCTGAGTTGGTTATAAAACAAATCAACGCTGTATATATGACTAGAGATCATAGGTTAGGTTTTTATAGAGCAACAATTGTATAAATATTGAATACTTTTCTAGAAACTAAGCTTGCAGTCATCCCAAGAAAACACAATATGCAGGCTCATAGTTTAGCAATGTTTGCCAGCACTTGTAAATTACGATTTCAACCTAACCATCAGTACACTGCTGAGGTTAGGCATAGACCTGCTATCCCTGGCAACTTGAAAAACTGGCAAGTATTCACTAATGATCAACAAATAGACAATTTTTTAACTTTAGAGGAAGAATTTGTAAATAGAAACATAGATACTGACATAACATTAGACCTTGACTTTACATATAAAATAGGAATTAACAAATTAGAAGATGAAGAGATAGATAGATTCCATCCCACAAAGTTTACTAAATTAGATATTCAAAACCTAAAGCAAGTTGAAATTGAAGAGATAATTAACAAAGATTCTGAAATCATCAATCTCAAAGACAATTTTTTTCCCAAAGGATTAACTCCTTTGGAAGACTTGTTCGATTCAAATGATGTCCCTAGAAAACCGAAAATGGAACCTTTAAAATCTAACATAGAAGAGTCTAACATAGGCTCTGAGGAAGATCCTAAATTGATAAAACTCTCAAAATCCTTACCTCCTGCTGAAAAGGTAAAATACATAGAATTGCTAAAAGAATTCCAAGATGTTTTTGCTTGGAGTTATGAGGACCTCAAGTCCTATGACACCAGCATAATACAACATACCATCCCCTTAAAAGAAAATTAGAAACCTTTTAGACAAAAGCTTAGGAGGATTAATCCTATTCTATTACGTTCTACTGAAAATGAAATCAAAAGAATGTACAAAGCTAAGATCATGGCACCAATTAGATTCTCTAATTGGGTTTCAAATTTGGTGCCCACAAGAAAGAAAACTAGTGAGGTTAGATTATGTGTTGACCTTAGGAATCTCAATAAAGTTTCACTCAAGGACAGCTACCCTCTTCCCAAAATGGATCACATATTATAGAGGGTAGTAGGTTCAACCATAATCTCATTGTTGGATGGGTTTTCTGGCTATAATCAGATCTTAGTCCACCAAAATGACCAAGCAAAAACTGTATTCACTACTCCTTGGGGCACATTCATGTATGTGAAGATACCTTTTGGGTTAAAGAATGCAGGGGCCACCTTTCAAGAGCTATGGATATAGCTTTTGCTAAGGAAATCCATGACTTCTTAGTAATGTACTTAGATGATATCACTGTATTCTCTAAATCTGGTAAATAACACCTACATCATCTAAGGTAGGTCTTCATCAAATGTAGGAAGTACGGAATTTCTTTGAATCCTAAAAAATCTTTATTTGGGTTGGAAGAGGGAAAAATGTTAGGCCACATAATCTCTAAAGAATAGATCCTGCAAGAACTGAAGCCATCTTATAGATACAACATCCTAGGAGCATCAGAGAACTACAAGCCTTTTTAGGTAAAATAAACTTTCTTAGAAGATTTATTTCTAACTTAGCAGAACTAATTAGATTATTAAATAACATGTTGAAGAAAGATTCGACTATTAAGTGGACATTTGAGGCTAAAAGGTCTTTTGGAGATATTAAGCTAGCCTTAACATAGACACCAATTTTGATCAGTCCAAAGTTTGATAAGGATTTCATTATATTCTCTTTTGCCTCAGAACACACAATTGCTGCAGTCTTATTGCAAAAGAATGATGAGGGTTATGAACAACCTGTTGCCTTTTTTAGCAAATCCTTGAGGGATGCCCCTTTAAAGTACAATATAATGGAAAAGCAAGATTTTTCTTTAGTGAAAGCTATCAAAGATTTTAGAGTTTACATCTTTTATTCTCATGTAATAGCTTATGTTCCCAATGCTGTGGTCAAAGACATCCTAACTCGGGATGGTCCAGATGGAAAGAGAGGGAAGCAGATAGCTACCATATTAGAATACAACCTAGAAATCAAACCTACAAAGTTGATCAAAGGCCAAGGTTTAGCCAAGCTCATGGCTAAATCGAACTTTCAGGCCTTAGACATAAATTTTATTGTAGACATGGATAATGGAGAGGAGATGGCGACTCCACCAATCAGCCAAGCCTTTATTGAATCACCATGGTATGCTGACATTATATATGTTTTACAAAATATACAAGCTCCTTCTGAATTATCCAGGACTAAAAGTAGGTTCTTAAAAATGAAATCTTTAAAGTTTTGCATAAGTGATAATGCTTTATTTTGGAAGAATTACGAAGGCATCCTTCTTAACTGTTTATTAAAAGAAGAATCTGACAAAGTGTTACAAGAGTTTCATGTAGGTGACTGTGGAGGACATCTTTACTGGAAAACCATTGCTGACAAGATTCTTAGAGCCATTTTTTATTGACCCACTCTATTTTCTAATGTAAAGAAATTTGTAACCTCATGTCATAAATGTCAGGTTTTTGAAGGAAAGAAAAAACTTTTACCCTTACCTTTGAAACCAGTATCTGCTGAAGCACCATTTCACCAGTGGGGTCTTGACTTCATTGGCGAAATCCATCCACCTTCCTTTGCCCAACACAAATGGATTCTCACTGCTACAGATTACTTTACCAAATGGATATAAGCCATACCATCAAGGCAAGCCATTGATAATATTATAATAACCTTCCTTGAATCCAACATCCTATCTAGATTTGGGTGCCCAACCAAGATCATCACTGATAATGCAGGAGCCTTCAAATCTAAGAGAATGATTGATTTCTGTAATAAGTATCATATAATGCTAAGTCACTCTACAACTTATTACCCTCAAGGGAATGGACTAGCAGAGTCCTCCAACAATAGTTTAGTGAATATCATCAAAAAATTGTTGGAGGATAATAAGAAAACATGGAACAAGAAGCTAGTATATACCTCATGGGCAGATAGGCTAACCACAAATAAATCCATTGGTACCAGTCCTTATCAATTAGTTTATGGAATGGAGGCTGTTTTCCCATCTTCCTTGGGAACACCAGTGATGAAATTACTCCAAAAGGTGCAGGTTGAGCCAAATGATATTCAAAGGAGAATCAACCAGACAATTCACTTACAGCAGACCAGGAAAGAAGTGTACATCAGATTCCAAGTTGTGTAAGAAAGGATCAAGAAAGCTTTTGATAAAAGGACCAAAGCAGAAGATTTCTACCTAGGAGACAAAATTTTGAAATGGGATTCAAGAAGAGAGGATAAAGGTAAACATGGGAAGTTTGACTTCCTATGGAAAGGCCCATATATCATTTATGCTTTTAAGGGTAATAATGTTTTTTTCCTCAGAGAATTGGATGGCACAGAAGCAGAAGGAGGACCAGTTAATGGTTGAATGCTTAACACTACATAGAACCTAGTTACTGATTTCACTAATCACTTGTACATATTCTATTTTCAAAAGTTTAGAGTTGATTGGATAGTGAATTTTGGAATTGAAGCCCGAAGTGAAGGCCCGAAGTTTCAAAAGTTTTACTGTCATAAATAACAATAATGCAGAAAAATGAAAGGGAAATGTTGCAAGCTAAAGTCACAACAATATAGAATGGCCATTGATCAACAAGTTCTTGACATTTCACCAGGAAATGCCACCCCCAAGTGGAGCCACTATTAGGTTCCTATACCAATAGGAGTCATAATTTTTGAATGGCTGAGATTAAACCTGTAATATGTACATACCTTTGCTTTCTACAAATGTTTTCCATATTCAAAAAGTTAAAAAATGTAAAGAGGGTATGTCCTAAAATAAAAAACAAAAGACAAAAAGAATAAAAAATGTCAAAAAGATGAAAAATATGAACCCCAAAAAAGAAAAGACCATGAAGTGTGCTAGTCAAAATGCCACTACTATTTGCTGTTTATGCAGAATAAATGATTGTGTGCAGTTTGTAACCTATGCCACAATCCATGATAGTCAAAATGTTTAAACTTGGCTATTTCATGCTTATAGATAAAGAATAAAATCTGGCCAAACAGTGTAATCTTGGCAGATAATTAGATTAGGTAGAGTGAATAAAAGGAGCTCAACTGTTTAATCTGAGCCCTTGGATGTAATAAGGTTAGCTTAGTTAGATTATTATTGTAATAGAAAAGAAAAATGTTTTGATAAGGGTTTTCCAGCTTAAGTGCACCCTAATAAAGAGAAGTAAAAATGGTAGGATGAGCAGATGGGTAAGTAGTAGAAAGGTTGCAGAATTGTGATGATTGTTAGGCAAAAGCATATTTATCACCCTCATCATGAAAATTCCAAGTATTAATGAGCAATTGACATGCATCAAGTCCACAAAGTCAATTGATTAATTTCCCTCACTCATTACATCTTTCACTTAACTAATTTCCAATGAAAAGTTTTAAGTACCCAAAATCTTAAGTCAAAGGGGCTCAGAGCATTTCTCTGACTTTTGGAGGGACCAGACCCTCAGCCCGATGACTTATAGGTCCTAAGTACTAAAATCCCCCCCACAAACATTACCCCCCTTCACTCTCCCTCATTTTCCCATACAAATACATTTTCCTAAGATAAAACACCATTTTTCCTAAGGAAAAGCCATTACCCCCAAGTAAACCCCTTTTCTAAAAAACCCACAAAAATAACACTTAGCCTAAGTTATAATGTGTTTATGAAAAGAAAATGAATTATAAATATACATTATACTTAGCGCTAAATCCATTTTACGCGATGTTCATATTAGCTTTTAATTTTATTTATATATTAATTCCCGAAAAATAACCCTTTTTCCCTATGTATTTAAGAAGTACCTTTAATATTAATACCCTGTCCCCGAAGTTTGAAATATAAACTTTATAAATACCCCAACCTAACAAATGAATTAATTAATCGATCAACGATTAATTAAAATTCAAATCCTCTGCCAATCAAATCATGCTCGATGCATTAATCTCACCCTAATCCCATATTAAATCCAAAACCACTGAGTTAATTGCCCGCCGATCCCCCCCACTACCATTCGTGCATTTTCATCGACCGATCGCCACCCGATCTTCCCCCTTCAAATCCAACGATCCACGTTGATTTCGCACGGGCCCGAAACCTAAACTTTACCCGCTCGAAATACGCTGTTTTCCCTTGGGCCCTCGATGCGACCGGTCACCCAATGAGTGGAATCGAGTGGCCTCCCCCCAAAACCACCCAGTGCTCATAAGCAGTGTGAAAAAACCTGCTTATCGCCGCCCGCTAAATGCCAAAATATCACATCACCCTGCTAATTGCCAAAAGTACCACTATTCCCCAAACACCCGCCAAATGTTGACTTTGTTAATAAATTCAAAAGCCTCATAATCTTTGTTTTATCGTGAAATTAAAGTTCCAGACCTTTATGCACGCAACTGCACGACGTCCAACCGCCAACCTATGTCTAGTCGCTAACTTGAAGAAGCCATTGAACTCACAGTCCACCCTCCAGTTCACACAAACTTTCTGCAACCAGGCATAGTCGCCCGTCGACTGGTTCAGAGTCAATATTCCCAAAATTCTAGGTATTTTATCCAAATTAACTGGAAACCTTGTCTCATTTCTGAACCAGTTACTTGCATTGCTTGGAATTAAAATGAAATTAAGTGAAAGAACTGCACAGCGACCCAAGACTACTTTGTATTGGAACCCAGTTGCCTTAATTAACTGAAAAAACCCTTTTTCCCCATTCTTAAATCCACAAGAACAAAGAATGTCTGCCCCTATTGCCATGGATGTCAGGCCAATTACTACTCCTCACTTGGACCTGGACCACCTTCCCCCTGCTGATAAAGATTTCCGAATCAAGGACACCTCTGTCCTTGAATCCCCTATCAAATTGTACTGCCGATACAGGGACCAATACCTAAACCAAGCTGATAAAATAGGTCTGTGGGAGTCTAATTTGCCCAAGTATCAATTCCCTGAGGTGCACATCTTTCCAGAGATTGTCCATTATTTCTATGCAAACTATATTCCCAATCAAAGAGCAATGATGTCCCCTGACCACACCATACTTTTCACCATCACTGCCGAGTCAATCAATGAAATGCTGCAATTATAATCCATGCAGAACTTAACCCCTGTTTCAGTTGGAGACCTACTAGACAAATTTACCAAGCTTACCATTGCCAAGATTGTTGAAATACTTCAGACCTTCATCAGGGAGGAAAAGCATGTCCCAACAGAACCTCCTCCATATGTGGCTACCATATTTTCTCGATTTGGTCAGGATATAGTAGCAATGATCTCTTATGTTTTAGGCTATACCACTAGTGAGTACATATATGAAATCATTTTAGCCTTCATGTCCATTTTTACTCCAGGAAAGCCCCCTGCTATCGTGTATGATTATGCTAGATACATAGCTGATAGGATGCATGAATAATTTATGAGAATGAGTAATGAAAGAGTGTTTAAATATTCTTCCGTTTTGTACCACCTTTTCTTATACTATCAAGCTGACAAGTTCCCATTCACTCTCCAAAAGCTTGACACTAAAGGTCATCCTAGGTCAGTAATTCTTTGGACTCCTTTGATATTGTTGAAGCCTCGAAAACCGGGTCTACAACAAGGGGGATACCCACCCGGTCTGGACCTTGAAAGTAGCTCCTTTTTCGTTTGGGATAGTGGGTCCGACTGGGGATAATGAGACCAGTTTCCTAATTTGTTTGTGATGATGCTAAGGGATGATGTTTTCCTTTTTAAAAAGTCTCTAAATAAAATGCTTTTAATCTAAATCTAATCTATTACATGCAATTTTATTCTAATGATTGTAAACATCTAATTCTAAACCTATCCTGGGATTAACTCTTCACTTATGTGATCTAAAATAATTTCTAAAAGCAACCAGTAATAAAGATCATTCAATTGCTACGAGAAAAGAATTCATTAAAAGTGAATTGTTTCGTATAAGAAATTAGCCGAAACAATTATGAGAAGCATATCGTTTAAAAAGTTATTAATATACTCAGTATAAATAGAATAGTTACCACCATACAAAAGTGCCAAATGATAACTTAAACATTCAAGCTTTCATATATAAACAACTGAACATAACATATTACTTGACGCATAAGCAAAAGCCATTAAGAGATAAAAGTACCATTGATAATAAGTCCTACTCATGAGCTTCGACAATATAGATTTATCTTCTCATAATTCAATATCTACTAAGAGTATAGAAGTGCATTTTAGTAGCAGACATTAAACACAAATATCAATAAATCTCGTTCCATTCATTCATCAAAACCTCTTCAGTGGGTGCAGAAGTGCATGTTCTGAAGAACTATCTTTGAAAAATTTCTGGATCCCTCTCTAAATGCATGAGAGGGGTTTAAATACTACTAACTAAAGACTAAAAATAGTTTATTACAAAAATATAGGAGGAGGTTTAAATGACCATCCTCATCTAAGGAAAAAATAAATCAAAATAAAACCAAAACTGTATCTGAAAATTAACTATGCATCTATTCTCTTCGATCGCAAGCATTCAACATCAACTTGAGGAATGTTGGTTGGTCGACCTCCGATTTTAATTGTCCTATGAAAACAGAATCAGCAAGCACTGGAGCTATCTTCTTAGCGAAATTTGTAAGGCATTTCAGAGTCATACACTGACTGTGTGGTTTCACCAAGTGTTGCTAGTAAGTATCCCAATTTAACTTGGTTAAGTTTTTGATTGACTCTGCCTTTTCTTCATATTTCTATCTCCAACTTGTCTGAAGTGGCTGTGCTTTCGGGAGAAATCCTAGAGTGGTTTCTGATATCAGGTTTTCTCTGTGTAGATTTTCATTGACACATTCAATGACATTGCTTGCTGCTGTCGCTGCTTCTTCCGCTGCCTGTTCTGCGTTTTTGATCTGTACATCCCACTTGTTGAACAACATTTCTTTGTGGGATTCATTGATCTTGAGCAACCCTGATTTCTTGCCTTCCTCTGATTCCTGCCAATTCAAATAATCTAAAACTTTGTTATCAATTAAATTATAATCAAGTCGTAAATCCACGACTTGACTTGTGATTTTGTTGCTCATCTCGCAATGAGAGTTCTAGTATGATATTCTTTGGCAAAGTGTCTCCTCCTGTTGCAAGAGTTGATCATTCAAGGCAAGGGTTTCTGTGATAAATTCTATGACTTTGGGGTCATCTTTGTGCTTTTCTATTATGGCTTGTAATTGCTGCCCTTTTTCGGCCAGACTGCTTTGATAACCTAGCTACATCCGTTGAAAGTCCTGTTGTAATTTTTCCAATTTTTCTTCTGCTTCCCGGCTAGCGCTGGCTTGCTGTAACTGTTTATGCAAAAAAAGGATTTTATCCTCTTTATCCTTAAGCAATAGCTATACTTCAGATGCTTTATCAATAGTAGCAGAAGCATAAGCTCTTGCGATATGGGATAACTTAGTCAGGTTTTCTGTCGGATCAGTGGTAGGGTCTCGCCAAAGGACATCTAGATGCTCTGCCTTAGGTGAAAGCATGTTGTCTAGTTTTCGTTTCTTTCTCTGTCTCCTGACCACTACTTTGTGTTGCGGATTGTAAAACACATCTAGAGGAGGGATTTCCTCTATCTTTAGCATGATTTTAGATGATGGAACTATGGGAATGTGCTCCATTTTTGGAGCATTGACAATTGTTTCAATGACCATTTCTGTCATTGTCTCTACTGGATTCCTTGGTGTCTCGATGTTTTTCTTCTTGGTGTTGATAAATTCATTAAATGTTTCCCACTCTTTCTCCAGCTCTATTCTTAATGGTTTTGTTGGCTGGATGAGGGGAGTGGGAACTTGCACTTGTGTTGGCGACACCACTTGCTGTTTTGGATTTTCTTTAGATTGGGCAGTATCCTTGACTGATCCTTCACTTTTATTGTGGTAAATCTCTAATTGTCTAGACCGTTTTGGTTATTCTCTTCCAGACTTAGATTTAGACTTGTCTAACCCAAATCTTCCACTTATACTGATGCTGGGAGTGGGTTCCCTTATTGGTTCTAAGCGCAACTTGTCCAAGGGAAGGTTTTCCAATCTTCGTTCTCTATAGAGTTTAAACTCTTGGAATTATACTGGACCAAACTGGATTTGGGCCATGTGTAAGATGTCTCTGAGTGTGCTCTTCTGCTAGAAGATGTCGTCGAAGAGATCGTCTTCCTTAGTGAACACCTTTATTTTAACAACCGTAGTAAAATTATTTATTATATCAAAGGGATCAAACTGTCTCCCTGGGAACTTAAACAATTGTAGACTCAGCATGTTTTCTACTTCTCTGAAAGCGTGACCTAGATCAAATAATGCAAAAGCCCCACAAGCCACAGGGAATTGCAGCCAGACTGCCGTTTTCATGTCTTTTAGTTCTTTGCTCTTTCCTCCAACCCCGTAGGTTTGGTAGTCTATTTCACGGGCCATTAAGTTGTCAGGAACATACAAGGGAAGTACACGAGGGGAAGCAATGCTTCCAAATACTGTGATATAAGTGAAAAATTCTTCTCTGAACCATCTTCTGAGAGGGAGAATATCAATTTCGGCCTCAGGAGAAAATCTTGGGGCATCTTTATTATACAACATTTTGTGAATGGGTAGCATAACTCCATGGTAGATTCTATAAAAATATGGGGTAAACTTAGAATCCCACAGTTCCTTATGGTAGACTTGAATGGGCAAGGGATTATGTACCGTCCATTTCCAACCCATGAGAGGAAATCTAGAAACAAAACAGATAGCATCCATGAAATAAGCAGCTAAAAGGAAAGGAGGATAAATCCTCTGAGAGGGAGTCCTTTTAGGCCGATAATTCTAAATAGTGGAGACTAAGTTATCAGACAATATTTGAGCCCAGTACATAATAGTGGCATTGGTAACCACATCCAGTAGGGGTAGCCACTCGGATGAAAATTTATTGATATCAGGTTTTCCAAATAACCTACATAGCATTGCAACGACGAAACAATACGGAGAGGAGAGGGAACCAATATTGTACATACCATGTTTTTCTTTCTTTAAAGGCTCTTCTTTTGCTGACTAGCTTTTGGTGCATTCCGCCAAATCTTCGTTTTCCTTGGTGAATTTCTCCACGAACTGTTTGCTACAGTTACCCTGCGGCTCTGGTAAATGATACATGCGTCTTAAACTCTATGGGGTGAATGACCCAATAACCTCCTGGTTCTGCAACTTGGATTGCCTGTCTGTTATATCAACGTCGTCTTCACTCATTTGACCATATCTGTATAGGGAAGTATTTTAGGCCATGCTGCTATATGGTGCAGGAATGAGCACACAAGCTCTGTGAGTGATGCTTTAGATGACCCGCGTGCATCTGCCATAACTGTAACTTCCATGAATCTTGGGTTTTCTTCCTCTAGCAGACTATACATGCCTTCCTAAGTAGATATGCCTGCTTCTCTAGTACAGGTGGTGTCTGTGAATAAGGGCTTCATCTCTGTTTTCTCAGTAACCAGAGCTTTTCCCTTCTTTCCCATTACGTTCTGCACACTGCTTTGTATATTGTTCTGTGTACCGCTCCTGTAAGTTCACAAATAGATAACTAAGACATAATGAGAAAGATAACGAATGATGGTAAGTAATAAGGTGACAGGAAAGCTCTTAATTTCAAAATCATATCAAATATATCACCCTACGTGAAATAACTTTTCGCTCAGATCTAAATCCTTTCTCATAAATAATTATCAATAAAGCACTAAGTTTACATTAATGCCCATAACTTGGTATCGGATTACAAGAAACATTTATTGAACGATGAGCCCTTTTGATCTGCGATTTTGCAATTTGCTTGCACAATATCGTAGATCGCGATATCGCTGATCCTTTTTGTTAACAATCATTTGTTTCATTATGTGACTGCGAGATGCAATTTGCAAGATGCTTTATCCCATATCGCAGGATTGGGACATTTTATCTAAGGTGGTGCTGCGATATATGAAATCTGCGAGATGCGATGAGTCTGTATGGTGCGTGATCTTGCATCATTGCTTTTTCGCAATTCCGGAAGTTTCTTTATATGATGTCCTCCTTTACCCTTTTGCGATGCGATGTTCATTATTAAGAGAACGATTTTATTTGAGACTTATCACAATATTTAAGATTTTGCATTTGCGGATGTTTTTCCTAAGTTTATGATTGGGTGTTTTATTCAAAGGGAATTATAAGTGATAGTTTTTTTAATTTTTTAGAAGGGTCCCCATTTGTTTAGTGTTATTACTAATACTAAATAAAAACGGGGGTTGTTGCTGGCCAGAACAATTGGCGATTCACTAGGAAGAACCAGTTATCTCTGATTATCTTTTGAATTTTCTAAAACTTCCAAAACAGAAAAGTTTCCGGAAAATCAAACTTTATTATAGAAATATAAAGGGCATCATGCTCTTAGCCATTAACAATAGCTTGTTCCTTCCTTGCTAATTCTGATTATTTTCTTCCCAAATCTAGTCATTGCATTTACATCAGTCACTATTTAGTTTATAAAGATAAAAACAAAGACATCTCTGTAGATCAGTTTTAAGTATGCTCGTTTGTCGTAGGTAGAGCCTCTACTGCCAGCAGGAGTTTATAGCCTCAACAGGGTTACCTGTTACCCAGCAATGATCATGTATCCTACTTTAAGAAGTATACAATTTTCAAAGATAAATCCACATTCACACTTATTGCTTTTATTTTCTTTTAATTCTTAAAGAACAATGTCTTGGTTTGGTGGCCAAATGTTGACAGTGCCATTCACTTGATTTATAAATTTACTGAACAAGCAAGCTCGTGATGAGATACCTTGTATTTTGATTGCAACAATCTTGAGTCATTGCCCTGTTTTGGTATGCAGTTGGCAACGTCAGCTAGTTATAATCTTCATGATCATGATAAGCCGGCTCTTGGTGAGACCTCTTATTTTTTAAGTTTATAGTGCATAGGTGGATTACTCTTTGAAACTTGCAATTCCCTAAGTGGGGAGGAAGTCATTGGTTCCTTAAGAATAGCTTTGGACGACAATTATAGGGTTTTTTGTAGACAACTTTTCTACAGAGAACCTTCGTTTTGTTATTGATGCTTTTCATGACCGATATAAGACAAATTCCCACTAAAGGTTGTTTTTAATCGAAATTCGTAGGGCTGAAACTAGTAAATTTTTTAGGCTTGTAGCACTTGGCTATATCTTTCAATAATAATGGTTAATTTTCCAAATCAGTTCTATTGTTATAAGCGAAAAACAAAATTTAAAAGAAACACTAATCTTTTTTCGTGAAATCCAAAGGTAACCATTTACTTTTTATTATCAAAATAAAACTATAAGCAATAATTTACAAAAATAGAATAGGTCATCTTCTATGGAAAGTATTTTTTAAGGATCCGCCCATTAACAAGTAAAGATTCTCTTTTCCCTGCTAAATCTTGCAACATGAAAGTCGATGGACCTATGATTTCAACAATTTGGAATGGTCCAAGCCACATCCGTTGGAATTTAGAATGTTTGCCTTTTTTTCGTGAGCCTTATCCCATTTCAATACTAAATCTCCAATTTGAAAAGCCTTCTTAGGTACCATGTTTGAATTGAAAGAGGCCTTTACTAATGCTTGATGATGAGCATGTGTAATTTTAGCCCGTTCTTGTTGCTCTTCTAGCTTAAGGATTTGCAGTTGTCTTAGTTGTAAAGATGAAGATGGTATTTCTTCAATAAATTGAACTAAGGCTAAAGAAGGAATTGCTAGATGAGTTGGGAGAACTACTTCTTTCCCATAAACTAAATTAAAGGGAGAAGTTCCAATGGAAGCCTTTTGAGTTATTCGGTCTGCCCACAGAGCATACATCAAAGGTTTGTGCCAATTTTTATGATTCTGTTAGGTCCCTATAATACCAATGATTACCCCATTACTATTGTAGTTGTATCCCTTATTAATATTGTTGTGCCCCTATTGTTATTATTGTGCCCCATAGAATCCCTCTATTGTTATTTTTTTGGCTTTATATTATTATTGTTAGGTCGGCTAGGTTATATTGTGACTCCTTAGACTCCTATATATAGAAAGAAGGTTTTGTCATTTGAATAATCAAAGAATTGTTCATTTATGTAATGTAAAGGAGGTTTCCCCCTCGAAGAGGCTGAATTCTAAGGTGTAGATCTATATTTTCTATCTTTTTGTGAGCTGGTTTCATAGCATTTGGTATCAGAGCTTTGGATTCTAGGGTTTCACTGCTCCAAATAGGTCATCGTGGCATTTTTGCTATAACTTTTTTTTTTGGACATTTCAGAAGCTAAAAAAAAAACCCATTTGAGACAAAATCGTACTAAACCTTGGGTCCAAATTTCAGAGCTTTTTGCACTATATTTGCAGAGATATGATCTGAGGAATTTGGTCTTTTTGCAGACTCCTGAATTACATTCCAAACAGGTCACATGGGGAAAATCGTCATAACTTTCTCTTTGAGCATTGGTTTGAAATTTTGCAAGAAGGTACAGAAAGAGGACAGATTTTAGTTTCTTATATATATATTTTACAGAGCCAAAGGTTGAAATAGTGACTCGTGGCACGTCGTACAAGTTTGCTCTACTGAACTAGTCTATAATCAGGTTACTGTGGGAGATTTGGCATAACTCTTCCCTGGAGAATCCAATATGGATCAGACTGGTGGCATTAGAAATAGGACACAGAGTGCTACTGTAGGTTGCAATTTCAAAATTGGATGATCCGAAATTACAAAGATACTTCAGATTCAATATCAAGCTCCTACAAAGTAAAAAAAGTTGTGTAGTTTTTTTAAATTTTTGCATAAGCTTGGTTTGAAAAATTAGTTGGAAGGAATTGAAAGGGCATAGTAAAGCATTATTATTGGTAATTGATGCCCCGAGGAAAGAAAATGCAAACACCTAGTAAGCAACCTGAAAGTTCTAGCATGACTCATGAAGAAGAGGAAGAAATGCAACATGATATATCAAAATTACGAGACCAAGTGAAACAAGTGTCACTTGCACAACAAGTAACAGAATCTAAAATGGATGGTTTAAAGAAAGATGTAGAAGCTAAGATGGATATTTTAAATAAAGACGTAGAAGCTAAGATGAATGACATGGAAGCTAAGATGGATGATTTGAAGATAGATTTGAAGACAGATTTGAAGACAGACATGGAAGATTTGAAGACAGATTTGACAAAGTTTCTACAAGAAATGCTTAATAATGGTGATAGGGTAGTAAATGAAACTCATGATGAGAACAAAATAAATGTTAATCATGATTTCATAGACTCTAATGTTGGACCGAATACCCACCATATTCCAAAAATCGATATGAGGAAGTTTGATGGCAAGGATCCCACAACATGGATATTAGATGGAGTAATTTTTTGATTTCAATAATGTGAAAAACACACAAAAGGTATGTATTGCAACTTTATATTTGGAACCAAATCAGTTTGTATGGTATCAATGGCTTTGTTCTTGTAAACAAATTATCACTTGGGAAATTTTTACGGAAGAATTGACAGCACATTATGAGGATACAAAAAGCAACACTTTTTATAGCCAATTGATAAGTCTCAAACAAAAGGGTTCAATAATGGAGCACATTGAGGAGTTCCAAAAATTGAACATAAGGGTAAAAGATATTCCAGAGGAGCATAGGATGATGTGTTCATAGGGTCTTTAAAGGATAATATCCAACATGATGTTCACCTTTGGGAACCTGATTCATTAGAGAAGGAATTCAGGTTAGCAAGAAAAATGGAAAGCAAAATTATGACAACCAGGAAGCATACCACTCACAACTATAAAGATGGAAGTGTTGTTGGCTCTGGTCTTCCACAACCTATAAGGTTGACACCACAACAATTGAAAGAAAAAAGAGCAAAATGGCTTTGTTACAATTGTGATAGCAAATACACTAAAGGTCATAAGTGTGCTGAGAAAAAATTATTCTACATAGATTGTGAAGGGGAAGAAGAAAAGGAGCAAAAAGGCTCAAAAGAAGAGGATATACTTCAGGAACAAAGCCGAGATAAAGAAGAAATGAATCCGACCATATCTTGTAATGCATTGGATGGAATCACCACTCCTCAAACCATCAAGATAGAAAGACAAATCAAGAAGAAAAAGGTAATAGTGTTGATTGATTTAGGAAGTACCCACAATTTTATTCATTGCAAGATAGAAAAGGAATTGAATTGCTTCCTATATCCAACATCAGAGTGTCAAGTGATGGTTACAAATGGAGGAACGATAAATTGCTATGGAAAGTGCCATAATATCAAGGTATCCATGGGAGAATATGCATTGACTAGCCCAATGCTTTCCATTCCAATGGGAGGTGCTGATGTTGTACTAGGAGTCCAATGGCTACAATCCTTGGGTACAATAGCTTTTAATTTT
>APFE030864506.1:25080-126214 GCA_000404065.3 Pinus taeda | reverse complement strand
CATCAACAACAAGTCCTCAAACTCTTAAAGGATAACCTCGTGTTGGCACAAAATAGAATGAAACAACAGGCAGATCAACATCACAGTGAAAGAAGTTTTGATGTCGGTGATTGGGTATTCCTACGGATACAACCATATAAGCAGATGTCCCTCAAGCAAGTTAAGAAGGACAATAAATTATCACCAAAGTATTACAGTTCGTACAAGGTGTTGCAAAAGATTGGTACTATGGCATACAAATTGGAGCTTCCTGCAGCTTCTCGATTGCACCCAGTTTTCCATGTTTCATGTTAAAAGAAGGTTATAGGCGACAAGCTCCCAGTTCAAACAATATTGCCAGAACTTGATGAGGAAGGAAAAATTATATTGGAACCGGAAGCAGTCATAGAAGCAAGAACTCGACAGCTACGAAATCGATCAATTTCAGAGTATCTTATCAAGTGGAAGAACTTATCCACTGAAGATTCCACATGGGAGGATGAGAATTTTATGCAGAAGTATCCAGAACTACTCAAGTGTTGAGGACAACACTTTTTTGAAGGCAAGGGGCATGTTGGGTCCCTATAATACTAGTGATTACCCCATTACTATTGTAGTTATACCCCTTATTAATATTGTTGTGCCCCTATTATCCCCATATTGTTATTAACGTGCCCCATAGAATCCCTCTATTGTTATTTTTGTGGCTTTATATTATTATTGTTAGGTCGTTTGGGTTATATTGTGACTCCTTAGACTCCTATATATAGAAAGGAGGTTTTGTCATTTGAATCATCCAAGAATTGTTCATTTATGTAATGTAAAGGAGGTTGCCCCCTCGAAGAGGCTGAATTCTTAGGCATAAATCTATCTTTTCTATCTTTTTTTGATCTGGTTTAATAACAGTTTCTGATCAATAGTTCACTTAATGATTCTAATTAGGTTTTTATTTGTTGATTCAGCCAACCCATTCCCTTGTGGGTAATAATTGGCAGAATACTTAATTTTAAAACCTCTTTTAAGTGCAAATTCAGTCATAGCATTGCCAGAAAAATATGATGCATTATCAAACATTAAAGCAGAAGGTAAGTCAAACCTGGTAATTATGAATTGATCTATGAAATTGATGATATGTTCAACATTAGCAGTCTTGAGAGGAACTGCTTCTACCCATTTAGTAAAATAATCTGTAGTTGTAAGGATGTACCTACGCTGTTTAGAAGAGTGAGGAACGATCTCACCTATTATATCCAATCCCCATTGCTCAAATGGTTGGTCAATATTGACTGGTTGCAATGGCAATAATGGTTTCTTCTGTCTTCCAGCAGCAGTTTGTCAAGCTTGACACTTCCTTACATAACTATGTGCATATTTAAATAGTGTAGGGCAATAGTATCCTGCGCGCAAAATTTTATGTGCTGTTGCATCTCCTGCATAATGTCCACCCGCTGGTCCATCATGGAGTTCCCGCAACAGGGCAATAGTATCATGTGCGCAAAATTTTATGTGTTGTTGCATCTCTTGCATAATGTCCACCCGCTGGTCCATCATGGAGTTCCTGCCACAGTTTTTCAGCTTCGGATTTCTCAAGACATCGAAGAAGAACAGAATCATAATTCATCCTAAAAATTACATCGTTTATAAGTTGATATTGCTTAGCTTTCAATCTTAGGGCTCTTTTGTTTATATGATTCAAATTTGAAGGAGCATATCCATTTTTTAAATAAAACATGATATCAACATATCTTGATTCAATATCGTTTAGGCATACATTTGTACCTTTTGATTAGGAGATGGTTTTTCTGATATAAGCAATGATCCAGCCAACATTCTGCAAAAGCCTTGACCTTTTAAAATATTTGCTAGTTTGATCTCAGCGTCGTATTCTTGTAGGGAAGTGATCGAATTTGCTCTCTTTTGACCCACATCTTTCTGTACCAAAAGATTTTTTACCACTGGAAACGTCACTATTATCTTTGTATGGGTCTTAAGAAGAAAGGGTCTAAAGTGTTTGATCGCTTTGAAAACAACATAAGCTTGTTTCTCAACGTCAAAATAATTTAATTCAACCCCTTGCAGATTCGAACTAAAGAAGGCAATTGGGGCTTCCGCTTTGTCTTGACTGGCTTGCATGAGTATTACAGCATATGACTTCTCAGAGGCGAATGTATACAAAATGAAAGGATCGGAAAAATTTGGAGTTGCTAAGGATGGGGCGTTAACAATCGCTTGCTTAATTAGATTGAACGCTTCATATTCTGCCTGACCCCATTTAAAGAGTGAATTTTTCTTGATCATTGCTTGTAACGGTGACAAAATTCTTGAGAAGTCTGGGACAAATCTTTTCACAAAATTAATTTGGCCAACGAAGGATTGCATTGCTTTCTTATTATGCAGTAAGGATATTTCAGAAATTTCCCTAGTCCTATCTGGATCAATATGGATTCTAGATTTAGATACTATAAATCCAAAAAGTTTTCCTTCACTTAATGCAAAAAAGGAATTTTTTTGGATTAAGTGAAATCCCATACCTTTGACAACGTTAGAAGATCTGCATTAAGTCCCTGAGGTGATTACTACGTTCTTTAGAATATACCGTTATGTCATCGAAGTAAATCACCACTGATTTGTTTACTAATCCCTTAAATGCAATATCCATGGCCCTTTGAAATGTGATGCGAGCATTAATCAGCCCAAAAGGCATCTTTTGATATGCATAAGTACCCCATTTGGTTCTGAATGTGGTTTTTAGCTGATCATCCGGATGGACCAAAACTTAGTTGTAGCCGAAAAAACCATCTAAAAAGGACATCAATTCTGATCCTGCAACTGCTTGCAATATTTGTTCCATAGGAGGTAGGGGAAAATTATCCTTTTGGTAGGCTTTGTTAAGATTTCGAAAGTCAAGACAAATTCGAATATCTCTGTTTTTCTTTCTGACTGGAACCAAATTGGAAACCCATCTAGAATGTCGAACGGGAAAAATAATTTTGGCTTTCAATAATTTATTGAGTTCAGACTTAATCTGACTTTCTAGATTAGGATGGATCTTCCTCAGCTTTTGCTAGACTGGTTTTTCATCAGCTATCATCGGGATAGTATGCTGAATGATTGAAGTGTCATAAGTCTTAAGGTCATCATAATTCCAGGCAAAGACATTTTTATACTGTTTCAGGAGTCGAACAAAGGCTAATTTTTCTTTTGGGGCTAGACCAAGACCTAAATTGATATTCTGTGGCTTAATATCCGTTCCTAGATTTACTAATTCATATTTCAGAGTTGAACTCTAATGTTTTGAATTGGTAGATCTTTTGAATATGTCCTTTAAATCGTATAGGTCTTCCAACTTGACTACAGATTTTGGTATGGCATTATTGGTGTTCTCTTGTTGTAATTGCTTGTCATGTTGGTCCTCGTCAATTACCTGATTAGTGTAAGATCCTTCTGATGTCAGGAAACTTACAATATCAGGATCATCGTTAAAAATTCTCCAGTTGATAACATTATCAGGGATGGAGGGCCTAAAGATCAATTCGATTGAGAATCTGTCTGGGCTATAGTCTTCTGAGGGAATGAGCTTGGAAGCTACATTAGCCAGGAGGTCAGCACTAGCATTTTGGAGTCTGGGAATGGATGAAATATTGAATGCTATAAAACATTCTGTCAGGTCTTGTACTAAAGATTGATAATGCTTTAAATGACTTGATAGGCAATGTATAGTATTTCGTACCTGTTTAATAACAATCGCAGAATCTCTAAAGACTTGTAGATACTTGATGTCTAGTCTGATTGCTTTGTACAACCTTTGCACTAAAGCTTCATATTTTGCAGTGTTGTTTGTGCAATCAAACTCAAGTCTACAGGTTAGCATGGTTTTATTCCCTTCTGGACTAACTAATACACATCCTGCTCCTGCTCCATCATTAGACTTAGAACCGTCAAAAAATAATTTCCAAGACAAAGAGTTATTTACAGGACTATCTACAAAATTAATACATTTAGAACTCTATGTTTGATAAAAAATTTCTACTTGAGACAACACAAAATGTTCTAAACAAGGCAAAGTATGAACATTAAAATTTCCTAAGAAGAGTCAACAAAATAGTTGCCAATTATATTGTTGTTGTATGTTATGGGTTCATTTTCTCCTTCCAGTTCCGTCACTATGTATTTTTGATGTCTTTCTCGCCCAACCTTTATTTGATTTGGTTTACCATTGTAAGGGAGCCACATATGTGACCAGTCGGTCACAAAGTATCCATGAAGCTTTTCATACCAATCCCTACTAAGAATTAAACCATAAAATTCAGGAATGTCTGCGACTAAAATATCAATGACTTGGCATACCTTTGGATTCGATGAGAGCCTTACGGTTACTTGATTTAGTTCACCAATTACTTCAATCTGCAATCAGTCTAGCTGAACTATGTGTACTGCAGATTTTTGAGGTTGGACGTTTAACTTTGCACAAATTGTTTTAGGCAAAATATTAGATGAAGCACCTGAATCTACCAAACAATTATGCAAATTTTTATTGAAAATTTCGTAAGTAAGGAGGAATGGAGGAGTATGGGATTTTGACCTACCTTCAATTAAAGCAATATCATTTGGGTCAACTTTATTTGCCATACTAGTTGGAGGTCTTCCCATTTCATGAGAAGCTTGCGAGATTACAATGGCAGGAAGAGGTGCAACAGGGACTGCATGTAACTCTTTCAAAAGTAATTTTTGTTGGTGTTTTAATTTGCTCAGTTCATGAAAAGTAATGTTGGCCCTAGTCTTTTTCATGTCTTCAACGATATTATACTCCATCTCATCAGAAACTATCAATGTTTTAGTTGGAGTTGATGAATCGAATTGGATTAGGCTTGTCTAAGTCACTTTTGGTGATGATTTCTTACCTGCGTCTTTATCCTTGGAAACTAAGCTTTCGCTCTTCTATTTAGAACTGGGTTGTGGAGGATTAAGTTGATTTCTACTTCTGGTACTGGCTGGTGATGCCTCTTGATCTTCTTCGTCTGGAAGAATGAAGTCCCACATTCCCTGTAGTTTTACAACCTCATCTTCATCAATAGGTTCTTCATTGGAAAATTCCTCTTCATCCCCTTCAGATTCTGCATTTGTTATAGCGTTGGGAGGGTTTGGATCAGTTGAAGGGTTTTTTTTATAAGGCTTATAGGGTTTCTTAGAAGAAGTCTCTGCTACTTGTCTTTTATTGTCAACCATTTCGTTAGACATGGTTTTTAAAACTTTCTGCAATCCTTCTACATCAAATGGGTCCTTTAATTGATTTTTCTTAGGATAATATCTAAAAGTAACCTTCTTAGTTTTGCTTTCATCAACAACAATTTTCTTTTCTAAAGCTAAGATGCGCTTTTCTACCGCTATTGCTTCCTTCATGTTTTTAGCCAAGGTTGTCTTGGCGGCCCTATCAACAAAGATTGCTATGTTTGATGGTAAAGTAGATATGTACCATTTACTTCAAACTTCTTCATTAGGTTTGGAAGCAGTAGGGATTTTATTCAAAAGTTTGTTGAAACGCGAGTTAAAATCTTTGATAGGTTCTCTCGATTTAGTCTTAAGATTCTATAGATCATTGATCGATGTTGCTGTAGACTTATTATCGCCAAACTTTGTCAAGAATTACTCTTGAAAAATGTCCCAACTAGTAATGGATCCTGATGGTAATGAAAAATACCAGGACTCAGCTGCTGCTTGTAAAGTATAAGGAAAAAGTCTAACAACAATGTCTTCATTTGTAACTCCATTTAAATTTATTGATAACATAAAGTTATTTATGTGTTCTTCTGCTAGCATGCCTGTTTCAGGGTTAAACATGGGCAACCATTTCTCAGGATGGGTTAGTAATTGACTCAAGGGCACAGGCATTGAGACTGTCCCTAGATTGTTCCATGGGTTTTGAGCCATCATTAAACCACTAACAGAGGAAAGCACAAATGAAGTTCCTTGTGGTAGGGATGAGGAGGTCAAAGTTCCAGTACTCTATTGAACAACAATATGAAGTGGAGGGGTGGATGGTTGACTTTGAAATGGAGAAGATGGAATGGATGTTGATGATGAAAGAGTCTCACTATCAGACCCTTGAGGTGTCTTCCTTGCTCTTTTCCTTCTAGGCGGAGGTAATTCATTTGGTTCGATACCAAGTTTTTCACTCTGTAATCTGGTAAGAGGATGTGAAGGATTGTATTGCAAAGTCACACTATCTTGAGATAAATCAGATTTTTGCGGTGATATGGAAAACCCTTGAAGTTTATGGATCAAAGACTCAACTTCAAGGGGTTCGATAGTAGATCTATCTGAAATGTTCAGGGTTGTGGCAGTGGGTGTTGTTTTCTCAACTTCTCGCTTAATATTTAAAGACTCGGAGTGCGATGGAAAAGTCGGGGGAGATGTTGAGGGCGATTTACTATCATAATGGTTTTTAGATTTAGATTTACTAGCCATTCACAGTTCGGGCCCTCCTAGCGCCAAACATGTTGAGGCCCCAAAAATCGGGTCTACAACAACGGGGATACCCACCCGGTCTGGACCTTGAAAGCAACTCGTTTTCCATTTGGGATAGTGGGTTCGACTAGGGATAATGGGATAAGTTTCCCAATTTGTTTGTGATGATGCTAAGGGATGATGTTTTCCTTTCTAAAAAGTTTCTAAATAAAATGCTTTTAATCTAAATTTAATCTATCACATGCAATTTTATTCTAATGAATGTAAACATCTAATTCTAAAACTATCCTGGGATTAACTCTTCATTTATCGATCGAAAATAGTTTCTAACAACAACTGGTAATAAAGATCATTCAATTGCTACGAGAAAAGAATTCATTAAAAGTGAATTGTTTTGTATAAGAAATTAGCCGAAACAATTGTGAGAAGCATATTGCATAATAAATGATTAATAAACTTAGCATAAACAGAATAGTTACCACTGTACAAAAGTGCCAAATGATAACTTAAAAATTCAAGCTTTCATATATAAACAATTGAACATAACATATTACTTGACGCATAAGCAGAAATAATTAAAGATAAAAGTACCATTGACAATAAGTCCTGCTCATGAGCTTCAGCAATATAGATTTATCTTCTCATAATTCAAATCTACTAAGAGTACAAAAGTGCATTTAAATAGCAGACATTAAACACATATATCAATAAATTGCATTCCATTCATTCATCAAGACCTCCTCAGAGGGTGTAGAAGTGCATGTTTTGAAGAACTATTTTTGACAAATTTCTGGACCCCTCTCTAAATGCATGAGAGGGGTTTAAATACTACTAACTAAAGACTAAAAATAGTTTATTACAAAAATATAGGAGGAGGTTTAAATGACCGTCTGCATCTAAGACAAAAATAAATCAAAATAAAACTAAAACTGTATATGAAAATTAACTATGCATATGTTCTCTTAGATCGCAAGCATTCAACATCGACTTGAGGAATGTTAGTTGGCTGACCTCCAATTTTAATTGTCTTGCGAAAATAGAATCAACAAGCGCTAGCGCTATCTTCTCAGCGGAATTTGTAAGGTATTTCAGAGTCATACACTGACTGTGTGGTTTCACCAAGTGTTGCCAGTAAGTATCCCAATTTAACTTGGTTAACTTTTTGATTGACTCCGCCTTTTCTTCAGCTTTCTATCTCCAACTTTTCTGCAGTTGCTGTGCTTTCGGGAGAAATCCTGGAGTGGTTTCCGATATCAGGTTGGCTCTGTGCAGATTTTCATTGACATAGTCAACGACATTGCTTGTTGCTGTCGCTGCTTCTTCCGCTGCCTGTTTTGCCTTTTTGATCTGTGCATCCCACTTGTTGAACAAAATTTCTTTGTGGGATTCATTGATCTTGAGCAACCCTGCTTTCTTGCCTTCCTCTGATTCCTAAAAATTCAAATAATCTGAAACTTTCTTATCAATTAAATCATAATCAAGTCACAAATCCATGACTTGACTTGTGATTTTGTCGCTCATCTCGCAGTGAGAGTTCCATTGCGATATTCTTTGGAAAATTGTCTCCTGCTGTTGCAATAGTTGATCATTTAAGGCAAGTGCTTCTGTGACTTTGGGGTCATCTTTGCGCTTTTATATTGTGGCCTGTAATTGCTGTTATTTTTCAGCTAGACTACTTTGATAACCCAGCTGCATCTTGTTGAAAGTCTTGTTGTAATTTTTCCAATTTTTCTTCTGCTTCTCGGCTAGCGCTGGCCTGCTGTAATTGTTGCTGCAAAAATAGGATTTTATCCTCCTTATCCTTAAGCAATAGCTTTACTTCAGATGCTTTATCAATAGTAGTAGAAGCATAAGCACCTGCGATCTGGGATAACTTAGTTAGGTTTTCTATCATATTAGTGGTAGGGTCTTGCCAAAGGACATTCAACTGCTTTGCCTTAGGTGAGAGCACGCTGTCTAGTTTTCATTTCTTTCTCTATCTCCTAACCACTGCTTTGTGTTGCGGATTGTAAAACACATCTAGAGGAGGGATTTCCTCTATCTTCAACATGATTTCAGATGATGGAGCTATGGGAATGTGCTTAGTTTCTGGAGCATTGACAACTGTTTCAATGACCATTTCTGTCATTGTCTGTACTGGATTCCTTGGAGTATCGATGTTTTGCTCCTCGGTGTTAATCAATTCATTAAATGTTTCCCACTCTTTTTCCAGCTCTGTTTTTAATGGCTTTGTTGGCTGGATGAGGGGGGCGAGAACTTGCACCTGTGTTGGTGACAACACTTTCTGTTTTGGATTTTCTTTAGATTAGGCAGTATCCCTGATTGATCCTTCACTTTTATTGTGGTCGCTCTCTTCCAGACTTAGATTTAGACTTGTCTGGCCCCGAGCTTCCACTTATACTGATGCAGGGAGTGGGTTCCGTTATTGGTTCTAAGCGCAACTTGTCCAAGGGAAGATTTGCCAATCTTCGTAGTCTATAGATTTTAAACTCTTGGAATTCTACTGAGCCAAACTGGATTTGGGCCATGTGTAAGATGTCTCTGAGTGTGCTCTTTTGCAGGAAGATGTCATCGAAGAGATTGTCTTCCATAGTGAACACCTTTGTTTTAACAACCGTAGTAAAATTCTTTATTACATCAAAGGGATCAAACTGTCTCCTTGGGAACTTAAACAATAGTAGACTCAACATGTTGTTTACTTCTCTGAAAGTGTGACCTAGATCACACAATGCAAAAGCCCCACAGGCCACAAGAAATTGTGGCCAGATTTCCTTTTTCTTGTCTTTTAGTTCTTTGCTCATTCCTCCAATCCCGCAGGTTTGGTAGGCTATTTCACGGGCCATTAACTTGTCACGAACATACAAGGGAAGTACATGATGGGAAGCAATGCTACCGAATACTCTGATATAAGTGAAAAATTCTTCTCTAAACCATCTTTCGAGAGGGACAATATCAATTTCGGCCTCAAGAGAAAATCTTGGGGCATCTTTATTATACAACATTTTGTGAAAGGGTAGCATAAATCCATGGCAGATTCTATAATAATATGGGGTAAACTTAGAATCCCACAATTCCTTATGGTAGACTTGAATGGGCAAGGGATTCTATACCGTCCATTTCCAACCCATGAGAGGAAATATAGAAACAAAATAGATAGCATCCATGACATAAGCAACTAAAAAGAAAGGAGGATAAATCCTTTGAGAGGGAGTCCTTTTAGACCGACAATTCCAAATAGCGGAGGCCAAGTTATCAAACAATGTTTGAGCTCAGTCCATAATAGTGGCATTGTTAACTGCATCCAGTAGGGGAAGCCACTCGGATGAAAATTGATTGATGTCAGGTTTTCCAAATAACCTACATAGCATTGCAACAGTGAAACAATACGGAGATGAGAGGGAACCCATACTGTACATACCGTGTTTGTCTTTCTTTAAAGGCTCTTCCTTTGCTGACTAGCTTTTGGTGCATTCCACCAAATCTTTGTTTTCCTTGGCGAATTTCTCCATGAAATGTTTGTTATAGCTAGCTTGTGGCTCTGGTAAATGATACATGCATCTTAAATTCTGTGGGGTGAATGACCCAATAACCTCATGGTTTCACGACTTGAATTGCCTGTCTATTATATCAGCGTCATCTATCACCCATTTGACCATATCTGTATAGGGAAGTATTTTAGGCCTTGCTGCTATACGGTGTAGGAATGAGCACGCAAGCTCTGTGAGTGATGCTTCGGATGACCCGCGTGCATTTGCTATAATTGTAACTTCCTTGACTCTCGGGTTTTCTTCCTATAGCAGACGATACATGCCTTCCCAATTAGATATGCCTGCTTCTCTAGTACAGGTGGTGTCTGTGAATAAGGGCGTCATCTCTGTTTTCTCAGTAATCGGAGCTTTTCCCTTCTTTCCCATTATTTTCTGCAGATTGCTCTGTATATTGCTCTGCGTACCGCTCCTGTAAGTTCACAAATAGAGAAATAAGACGTAATGAGAAAGATAACACATGATGGTAAGTAATAAGGTGACGAGAAAGCTCTTAATTTCAAAATCATATCAAATATATCACCCTACGTGAAATAAATTTTTGCTCAGATCTAAATCCTTTCTCATAAATAACCATCAATAAAGCACTAAGTTTACATTAATGCCCATAACTCGGTATCAGATTACAAGAAACATTTCATTGAACGATGAGCCCTTTTGATCCGCGATAAAGAGTTTTTGCGATTTGCTTGCGCAATATCGCAGATCGCGATATCGCTAATCCTTTTCATTAACTATCATTTGTTTCATTATGCGACTACGAGATGTGATTTGCGAGATGCTTTATCACACATTGTCGGATCGAGACGTTTTATCTTAGGTGATGCTGCGATATATGAAATCTACGAGATGCGATGGGTCTGTATGGCATGTGATCTTGCATCATCGCGTTTTCGCAATTCTCTTTATATGATGTCCTCCTTTACCCTTTTGCAATGTGATGTTCATTATTAAGAGAACGATTTTATTTGAGACTTATCATAATACTTAAGATTTTGCATTTGCAGATGTTTTTCCTAAGTTTATGATAGTGTGTTTTATTCAAAGGGAGTTATAAGTGCTAGATTTTTTTATTTTTTTAGAAGGGTCCCCATTTATTTAGTGTTATTACTAATACTAAATAAAAAGGGGGGTTGTTGCTCGCCACAACAGATACATAAGCATGATTCCCCATATCCATATGTAGATTTCATTGATCTTTTTGTATATCCAGTAGTGACCATGCTTCTAGGAAGTCCTCATCCAAGAATCAATTTAGACATCAAGAGGATCCTACAGCTGTCAAAACAACAAAAAGTGGGAGATTGGTACTTGTACCAAAATCACATAGAAATCAGGATCTATGGCTATGAGTTGTTCCCATATAAACTACCCAGATACCTCCCAATGAGGTTATTTGCTCTAGAGTACTACAGGTAGATAATCAACTCAAATGAGGTACATTTTGTTAAAGCCAAAAAGAAGGCCCAACTCAGAATCAAAGATCAACTAGGCCCCTTTGTATGCAATAACAGAGAAGCTGGAAGAGAAGCAGTAGAAATCCTTCAGAGACTCAAACTAAAACAAAGCTTCATGTGGAGATATGACCCCTATGACTTCATATACAATAGAAGATAGAAAAACAAGATGGCTCCCTACATTCACCACCGAATCCCTAAAATAGAGAAATTTGTAAATCAGTTGGAATGGGTGGAGAATAATCTAGTGGACAGAGATAGCACTGAAGTTTCTGTTGAAAATGCACTCGTTGATTTAGAGAAAAGGCTTGATGAAGGTTCCTTCTTGCAGGTGTCAGGAGAATCTCAAGCACAAGGAGAATCACAGGCACACAGTGAACAACAGACAGAAGAGTCCCAGGTGCAAGAAGAGTCAGAGCAACCAGACTTATCAGAAGAACTGACTCAATAGATACACATCAACCCAATATGAGTACTCCCCCTAACTTGAAAACTCCTCTAAATGAGGATAAAAACCTCAAAAAGAATAGGGATCAGGTCACTACATCAGGCAAAGCAACCATACAAACATATGCATAAACCAACCTAGTCAAAAGGCAGAGGTTAAATCCTGTTTCGGAGCAAGAATTCACAGAAGAAACAATGGGGGCTACCCGTACAGAGAAAGAAAGAAGCAGGCCTACCACTCCTTCTGGGGGCACACTAGAACCTTCCACATCTCATACTCAGATGTTGGAAAGGCAACAAAGTGTTGAAGTGTCCTCATTTAGGACGTCAGCAGACAACTATCAAGATATCAGAGAAAAGTATAAGGACATCAAACCCAAGAATGAGAGGCTAAAAGCCCAGACTTACTCACAATACTTAAAGATGGCACCTACTAATCAGACAAGGCTTATGTCAGCCTATGATGTGAAAGAAGGCAAAATGCAAATGACATTCATGAAGCCTACCACACAACAACCAGGATCAATAGCTAACTTCTAGAAGATAGATTTTGAAGTGCTGGCAAAGGACATACATCTTATTGACCAGATTGAGTTGCACAAATAGACATGGGAGATGATTTACTCCACCTTGACAGGGAAAGCCATCGCGGCCCACCAATTGCAAAACTCCCTAAATAATATATTAGCTCAGTTCCAATTGGAGAAGGCCTCTTCATAGGCAAAAGACACCAGAATCAAGTCCTTAGAGGACTTAATCACTAAATTGGGACACGGTCCCAAAGATGTGAAGGCCACTGAAAAACTGATCAAGAAGAAGAACAATGACTTAACTGCTTTGAAGAAGCAACTCAAAATTCCACCATTGCATCATCCACAAATAGTAGAAGTCTTGGAAACACAAAAAGGACAAGAAGAGTTTATGGACTTGGTCCTTAAGCTAAATGACCAGTTGAAAGAAACCGAGAAAGGATTGGACACATTGATTCAGTCTAAATAGAGTGAAATGGCCACTACTTCCATAGCTGCCATTCCCACTGTAACAACTGCAGTCCCTTCAATATTGGCAACCTCTTTGGCACCAACAACTCCACCTGCTACAACACTGCCAGTCATAACGGAGTCAACAACTGCAGGTACCTCAACAGAAAAGACAATAGAGTTAGTGAAAGCCATGGAGGAAATGTTCATCCAGGCGACAGAGCTTAAGAGGATTAAGGAGAAAGTGGCAAGCTTAGAAACTGACTGTAAGATTGCCCAAATACAGTAGAAAGAAGAAACGCAAAAAGCCCTAAGGCTGGGTGAGAAGATAAAGGTCCTTGAAAAAGATTTAACTTTGCAAAAGACACTAGGATAGACTAAGGAGATGCTTTGAGCCAATATCATTGACTCTGTCAATGATATTTGGCCATCAATTCAAGTAATATTCGAGCAAATAGAACTCGTGAAAGTGGCCACCGAAGCAATTCAAAAGATAAAGGAAGACCTAGGAGACCAGCCTAGGGATGCTAATCGACTCATACATTTCTTGAACAACAAGAACAAGCATGAACTAAATGATCTTGGTGTGGATGAAAGAACTAAAGCCATCATTGAAATCAAAAAGTTTCTTTCTAAAAGAAACCTTATGCTTAACCTAGAGAAAAAATGCCATAACATGCAGGTTGGCATTGACAGATTCATGACAAAATTTCAAATTTTGTGGGAGAAAGGCCTTCTAAGTCCCATGGTCATCCATGACAAACTTATGACCCAATTGGACTATGTTGGTAGACTAAAGAAATTATCTAAGGAATAGGCAAGCACATCAGGAGTCAAAGCATTGCCAATAGAGAAAGTATTATATGATACTTTAGAAAATTTATTCTTCCTAGAGCATGAGGTGAAACATCTATTTGTTCTAAACCAAAATTTGCCAAATACACTGAGGCAGATGAGATATATAGAAGGATGCTCAAGGTAAAGTTACCTGAAGATGAATGGTGGGAAAAAATGACAGATTTACTATAAGTTACCACAGTAAATATGAAGGGAGGTGAAAGGATAGATAAACAGGGTCAAAGAGTAACAGGTTAAAGAGTATCAATTAAAAACCAAAGATAAAGATGTTTCCAGCGTACACATATCAACGAGCCTAAAAGGGCTCAAGTTCAACTGCAACATCCAACACTACCACAATAAGAGGGATAACATGATGCAATTTTCCATTTGTCTCTATCTTCATGCTTGAAGATATTTTTATTTCCTAGATTAATTCTCAAACTGTTATGAGATATTTTGTAATATTTTTTGTATAAATACTTCACATTTCGAAGTATTTAGTGTGGATTCAAAGACATTTCTGTAGACATTTTCCTATCAAGTTAAAGTGCTATTGTATCAAGATTGGGTTGGCTTGCTGGAACATGGAATAAAGTTCAGACATTTTATAGGATTTTTGTGTAAAGCGAAAATCAGATAAGTATTCTCTCATGTGCGTTATTGTTTTTCCTTATGTTTATTAATAATCATATGTGTTTCTATGAAATCTGAATGGTAAACTAGGAATGATATTTCAGAACTTTTTTTAATGCACTCTGTCTTGACTGTTTACCTTCTTAATGTTTTCTACTAAACTAACTTAGTTAGGGAATTCTTAAATGCTCCCTTACTTCCGTAGTTTCTCCCTATGGCCTATGTAGCAAATAATTCTTAATTTCTCTTTGTTGGTGATCACCTTTTGTTCTTCATTCTGATGTGGGTCTAAGGATTCTTCATTACCCTTTTACCCTAGTTAGAATCATTCCATCCATTAGACCTTTGAAGATTTGCCTTTCACTTTGCTAGCCTTCCCAGTGAACACTCCCTTTAGTGATCTAGTCCCGTTAAGCCATCCTTTGATTGACTCCATAGCCCAATGGCTTGAAGGCCTTGTTCCATCCATCTGTTCCTAGAATTCCACCACCCAACCAAATTCAAAACCTTATGAACACTAAGAACTAGCCTAAAATCCCACCCAAAACAAAGTTAAATTATAAAGAGAGAGCCCTCTCTGGAATTAGGTTGGCTAGAACCTGAGTCTAAAAGATTAGGTTTGTGGTTACCTCAGATTATTCCTTCTTTTGATAACTTCTAGGGAACACTTCTGATTGTAACACTACACACAAACCTCAGGCATATTACGTGTCTGTTTGTTCATAAGGGTGAAGGATATATGCTCCTGCCACCCCTTACCACATATTAGATATTAAATCGATAAGGACAAATACTACACTTGATCTAAGCTAAAAGGGTGAGAAAGGTATATGCCCCTCCCTTGGATTATTAATTCTAGGTGGTTTATTTTTTTAATTCTAATTCTAATCCCTTTTCTAGAGGTTCTGCTACTTTACCTCACCTATCTCTTTCTACTTGGTTTGCCAAAGGTTGGGTTTTATCCAACTTATTTCTTCCTATTTCTTTTCCACCTGTATCGCTTTTGCTTCTAGTGCACCTCTTATATTTCCCCTATCTCTCCTCTCAACCTCATCTTGATCTATGACCTCTCCCTTCCTCTCTATGTCTTCCCCCTTCGTTCTTACCCTCTCCATTCTTCTCAATCATGGTTAGGCAACGTATCTCCTTAATTAGCGAGGAGGTGTCGTCCTACACCCTTTATAGCCACCAACACATCTCTCCACTCTCCCAGCTAGACTTGCACCCAAGTAGTGGCTTGCGTTGCCATAACTAAATAGATGGATATTATCCCTGACATGGTTCAAAGAGAAATTTCTGATGTTGAAGACTAAGTTAGATTGGCTAGAAGATTCATTCCTGCCATGCAGGTTGATTGGGACACTAGGGATTGGATACTCAATATAGACAACTCTACCAAAGCTCATTATTACTCCTACATGAAAATTGTCAACCTATATTGACATTTTACACATGGGCAGGATGCCTACAGATCAAATAGGCACTCAATAATAATTTATGATTTGCATAGATGAAATAATGGACAAAGTGGATAGGTTAAACAAGAAATTTTTTGTTCTTTCCAAGAAATTGGCAAACTTTGACTTTTCTTCCTTAGACGATGACAACGAGCCTCAACTGTCGAACTTGCTAGATTCTCCATTAAGGTAATTATCAAGCAATCTAGATGTTATAAACATAGTTTCTTATTTGGCACTTCCATTGTCATGATTGTTATCTTGTGGTTTAGTCTATTTTCTAGTTATTTGTACAGTTTAAAAGATAATCTAATAGGCTATGCAATATGCAACTATAAATTTTTAAACTTATGTTACTAGTTTGGTTTCCTAAGTGGCAGACTAATAGCTTACAATACTTATCCATGTAAATATTTTTCATAGCAATATAAAAGTCTCGATCTTACAAAATAATTTATGTAGAAGGTAAATTTTTGAAATTATGTCATTTTTTTGTTTACTAGTTTATGTGAGTCCTAAGATGACTACACGACTAACTTGCGGTTTGAGTAGTCGCGACCCAAGGGCATATAATCCGTCAAAATCACTTGGGCATCTTAACCTCTTGGGCCACAACAACCCTTAACATGGCTAGAATTTTGCCCATAGAGTTTCAAACTAGTAACCTTTACATCACGAGGTGCCTTAACAGGACGCCCTATCACCGTCTATTCTATGCCCTATGGGTGAAATTATATTGTTGATAAAAAATTTATTTATATAAAAGATATGATTAATAATATTTTTAATTTGATTTGATCTATTATTAATATATATAAAATCATTACACTTATATTCTAAAATTTAATGGACCCAAACAATGCATGTAACAATTTGAATGATTTATAATTGATAGTAAAATGATCAATATTGGTGGATGTACATTGTAAAATTCTGATTATAAATGAAACAACTACCCCTAGTTTATGTCTTAAAAATGAAAATTTTATGGAGTTTTAATGGAGGACTCAACTACGAATTTGAATGTATTCTACTTTAAGCCTTTCCTTTTACTTGTTTTTACTTCTATGCTCTAACATTATTTTTCGATTAAAAAATCACAACTTCTAATCAAGTAAGAATAGAAATTACACTCCTAGAATGTAATAGAACATTTGAAAGGTTCAAATACCAAGGTCTAGAAACCTAGAACCCTACATTCAACAACAAAGAAAAAGACCCCCGTCATCCAAGTATTTTTTATATATCACCATGCATATTTGGATACATACGATTAAAGAGTCCAATTTTCAAAAAACCATTGAATACATCATAAAATAAAGCTCTTTTGAAGCAAAAAAGAGATTTGTCTACATGATAATCCATTAAACAACTCCCTAACATCACAAGGTTGTAGCAAAAATAAAGATAAACATCACCAAAGAGAAATAAAAGAAGCTCTAGATCGTGGATAACGTAGAGATGGTAGCTCTATCTCTAATCTCTTCCAAAACCATAGTATCCTCAAACCAGTGTTTCATGTCCTTATACACTTTATCTACTTCTTGGTTTAATTTTTTGTACACATTAGTGAAAAAATACTATCAAAATAGGCAACCACCTCCAACAACAAATCTTCAACGAGTTTGAGTTAAACATTTCTAAGTTGAGTTGAACCATTCATTCAATTAATGACAAGAGAAAAGTCACCATACATCCTAAAGTGCTTAACATTCATATCTAGTGCACACTTTATAAATACACCGAGAGCCTAAAGCTCCACAAAGTTGTTGATCCATGACATGAAGCCTGCTTTGAACATAAAAAATGAGAATATGAGTGAAGCACAACCCCTCTCATGTTATTGAACTTACCATATACATACATAGCCACATTGAAGAAACCCCATTGATGTGACTAATAAATTTTCAATTCTCCCACATGGTAAAGAACCCTTTGATTGATAGCCACACTTACATTGGGACTGTGGATTTCACTTGGGATATTACTTGTAATGTGGGAATATATTTATATTCAGAATTTGAAGATTTCATATCTTTTCAAATTCTCCGATAAATAAGACGTGTCAAGGCCCTAACATATTTCATGCTCTTTCTTATTAAACCATTGTCTTAATCAACCTTCTACTAAATCAACATTTGATACATTTAAAATACAAACAACTTATTTTGTTTATTTTCAAACTTGATGGTTAGAAGGGCATTTAATTATTACGTGTGAAATATTTTCTTCCTTTGACTTGCACAAGTAGATTGTAGGACCCTATATACATCCCAAATTAGAACCTTGTTCCTTAATGTTAGCCATAGATATATTCATGTCTTTATGAAGCCCACAATTTATAGATCTATGTCCACCACCAAATAGGTTCTCTAGTATTATATATAAGTTAACTTTGCATCATAGTCAAGCACAATATTCACTTCCTATCATATAGATATATTAATTTTCATTTCCTTGCCCAATAATGCCCATCTTTATTCTTTTTGTGAATGTATTCCACATATTTTCCTAATCTCCTTCAAGACCCAACTCTCAAGCATATTTCCATCATTAAGACCAAAAATCCATGGATTAAGGGCCCCCCACTTGATTGACAGTAAAATTAACATCTTTCCTGTAAAGAGACAATCATTTCATCAGGAAAACAAATATTGTTTCTCTATAGCCGAGGATGGAGTCATTCCAATTAAGATTGTATCTTTGCTACCCATTTTTCACACCAATTTTTGACCAATTAATGGAAATCGCTATGCAAGTGCCTCCCACTGGTTTGAGAATTTTTACAGACTTTTATCTGAACCTTTGATCTAATCTATGAAAGTCCCTACCTTTTTATACCTTGGTTTCTAAGATTTCTCAATAAACCGTCGCTGGTTAGCATCCTCCATAAACTTCCACCCACCAAGGACCTACCAAAAAGATTGATATTCTTTAACCCCAACCAACATCCTCCTTTAGCTTTGTTATACACCGCCACTCAACCAACGAATTCCCTCATTCTCCTCTCTACTTGACCATAGAAATATAAAGTACATCTTCCTAATTTTTCCATGACACCTTTTGGTATATAGGCCAAGGAGTGCCAAAACATAAGAATTGCTTCAAGAATATACTTAAAGTTATCCTACCACCAGTATATGGCTACCTATTACATGAATTATTTATACTGAGTTTAATTGCATGCTCTTGCTTTACTTGCTACTTAGATTAGTTTATTTTGTTGCTAAGTTATTAAACAATACTAAAGAACTCAAGGGAAATAATGGTTCCTTTCCCTTATGTATTTCTTTTGGGTTGATGCATTTTTTACTTGTACTGTATGTTGTAGAAATACCCTTATATTCACTCATCATGTTACAAAATTGTTATATGTGTGTCTAGATTCCTATATCCTATATTGTCTAGAGTGCACTCTTTTTCTTTCCATGTTAATATTGAGTGTGTGCTCTTTGCGCTCTCATTCAAAGTCATGTCATCTTATTCATATTTCTCTTCTTACAACATCCCACATTGTTGTCTATTTGATGGCCTTAATCTCTTCCTATGAACTAAAATTATCCTCTATCGAAACACTTTATCATCCTATAACTCTTTTTTGTCATCATCGATCTTTACTAACAATGACGTTCTCAATTTTTATCATTTTGTCTTTAGGGGGTTCCTTAGACTATTGTATTTTTTTTCCTTTCCTTTTTATGTTTTCTTATGGGGTTTCACTTCTAAATTTTCCATTATGCCTTTCCGTTAGGGTTGACAATATCTACATCTCCCAATTTTCTTTATTCATACTTTTTAAATGAATTCACACATTTCCATTTCTCATGCTTGTTATTTTGGTTGACAATATCTACATCTCCCAATTTTCTTTATTCATACTTTTTAAATGAATTCACACCTTTCCATTTCTCATGCTTGTTATTTTGACACCAGATGGAATTTTAAGGCATGTATATATTTTATCCATATGATTTTCATGCATATCATCCCTCCTTGTAAATCATGCATATCATCCTTCCTGGTAAATCAAGAAAGTTAAGACTCTCCACCATACTACTCAATATCTAATCAACCTTGCTTACAAATCATACATGGTTTATTAATCACCCGTCCTTAAAAATTATCACAATAGGTGAGTCTCCAGCACCTTACTACTCATCAGTCCAATTATTAATCACCTTCAACTTACTACTTCCGTATAAATTAGAAAAGGTAAGTCTTGTATTACATATACACCCGTCTTTTATTATAAATCAACCAAGTCATAACAAAGAAACATGACTTAGAGCCTCCCACCTAAACTAATAAATCTAATTATTAATCACCATTCCTTATAAATAAAAAAATGTAAGTCTTGTATTACATATGGGATGGGCGACACTGGTAGCAATAAGTTCATTATCCATTGCCTTTATGGCCCACATTAATGTCAACCAAATCACAAAATATTATCCACCTTATAAATCACAATAGCAACATCCACCAAGTAAATAAGATATATGTGACTTCTATACATGTGGGATATATGTGAGTGGAAAAAATACCTTAATACTCGTCAATCTAAGTACTCATCATCTTTCCTCATGAATAATGTAAGTCTCATATTGCATGTCAAATAAGTGTGACTAGGAACAAGAAGTTTGTTGCGCAAAGCCTCTATAGGTTGTGTTAATGTCGACCAAATCACAAAAGTAATGTCCATCTTATAATCACAAAAGTATAAAAAAAAGTAATGTACACATTATTAATTAAACAATTTAAGTCTCCTATACACACGGGACAATGTGAATGGCAACAAGAAGTGGTATAAAGTAGCAACCACCTTATAAATCACAAAATTATGATTTTAATTTCATCAAAATTAATGAGAAGTTTAGTAAACAAATTTAAGAGCCATTTTTAAAGTTATCATTCGATCCAAAAAAAATCAATTTAAATATTAGAGAATTGAGGCAATCATTCAATCGAGTTTCTAAAGATGTTGTGTCTTCTTGCACAAAAAAGAATTCACCATGAAAAAGAGTTGAATATTATATAATGATATTATATGATTATAAATTTTACAATGATAATCCAAAAAATATTTCATATAACTAGAGTAAAACGTTATATGACATCTCAAATTTAAATAAGTGCTAAATCTCAAATTTAATTTTAAAACAAAAAAAATCATTAATCATGTTAATCATTAACATACATGATACATTTCATAAATCAAACAACACCAACATCAACTTGATATAAAAATATACCCACGATATGTAGAACAATTGGTGATAGGGTGTTTTGTCAAGGAACTCCTTATATCAAGGTTTTTAATTGCGATCTCTAGGTGGTTTGATAGCTTAGATGCTCCTTAGTTGCGGCCTTTTACCCAAAGATTAGTCCCACAAGTCACAAACAAACTTTAAAAAAATGACATGAAAAGGAAAAATATGTATGAACGATAAGATTTATCCAATATACATCTCGAGTTAAATACAAATGTCAAATATAAATTAAAACAATCAAACATTTGCATGCCAACCATTATTAGCTAGTTTTGTCACCAAATCTAAAGTGTCACAAACATCAAACCCTACCTAGAAATTTTCACTGTAGCACCCTAGGTCATGTGGAACTACTTTGCCTTTTCCACGAGGGCTTGACCAACCTATGGCTACTACAACCAAACTACACCTCTTAATTTAAGGTGTTTTTATTAACCAAGCCTTGAGCTTGGACTTGTTAGATCTACAACCAAGTTCAATATAATAAAGTTCTCTAAAAATAGTCATATGTTGAATTGTGGCCTTAAAGCATCTCAACTATACTTTAACACTTGCTCAATATTCATCAACATAATGTAAGGAATAGTAACACCAACATGCAAAAAGATACCTCAAAATAGAAGCATGGGAAACATCCAAGGAAATATCTTAACTTTATTAACATGAAGAATATTACAAAGATACAACAAGGGAGTTCAACCTTCCACTTGCGGCATTTTTACATATAGACAAATATCCAAGGCATAGTTTCCTATAGCCACAATACTCATCATTCCAACCCTTGAAGGATCAATGGACCTTCTTCCTACAATTCTGTTTTGTCACCTGTAACAATTTTTCTCTAGTTTTTCCACATCCTAGACACTTGTCAAGTTGTTTATGTACTTTGTGTTTCTTATCGAAGACTCAACTAGCATATGAGTTGTTCACTATGCCAAAACCCAAATGCAAGACCTCATAACTCCTTGTCCCCTCGATCCATGAATGACTAATGATGAATTCGTTTTGCACATGCTTTATGTTCTCTTCATATAGTTGTAAGGTGCCTTGTAATATACTATTACAACGATCATTACACCCTGCTCCATCCCCAAGTGAACCCAAATGTGTAATCTACTCCATCCATCCACCAAGTCTCATAATGCTTATTCCCTTAGGTACACATCCAACTGTATTGTGCACTCTATTTTAAGGCCTTTTAGAGTCTTGTACATATGATGGTTGTAACTATCTCCCTTAAATAACATCCAATGCACTCCATACCATTATGTAAACTTCATGTCATGCTAAGCATCCATCCATCCAAATTACAATGTGTGTCCACTTGTACTAGGCACTCCTCCCCATGAACTAAGGCATTGTTCCTGTAAGTGAAGGCACTTCTATCCAACACGCTTGTGAGCCAAGGAAAATTGCATTCATCATCAAATCCATTTTGAAAATTACATTAAAAAGCCCCCAGATTATAACCCTCATCTTGCTATCATACTTAGCCAAGTCTCTTCACCAATCTCTTTGACGCTTAGGTTGCCTTACCATAATGTAATATTGTCAAAGGCATGCTCATGTAGACTTGTACCCTATCATCACAACTGATCGATGCTTGTGAATGACTATCTCAATGGACAACCAAGCATATCACTACCAACTCTAAGGTAAGGGTTTTACATCCTCTTCCACTTGAAACTATTGTTTTCGCATAACAACATCTCCAATAACTCTGATGTCCTAAAAAGTCTACCTCTCAAACTATCACATTCACTATCGACTCCTTCAATCACTTCATAATGTCCTTGTTGGAATCTCCATGCAACTACCCATTTCTCAAACTTCCTATTGATCTTAAGTGCCTTTTCTCAAATTTTGTTACACATCGCTTCTTAGATGCAAACATCGATGCTACTGAAACTCAATGTTTACTAAGAAAGTCGCTTTGCTATCCAATATCATTTCCATAAATGCAACTCAACCTTCACTAAGAAGATAACTTAAACTCTCCAATTCTATTGTTACTACCACCATTATTGTCGCAATCCAACCTTCATCAAGAAGGTTAGATGGCTGTCCAATGTTGTTGCTACTACCATTGTTCCTATTGCAACTCACCCTTCATTAAGAAGGCCACTTAATTGTAATGTGCTACACTTATCAAACTTACTATGGCTTCAATTCTTTCACCAATATGTCATTGTTCTATATATTTGCCTCCCCCATGCCTTGAAATTATTGGGTAGTTGATTCAACCATCAAGTCTGAACCATAAGAATGCATATCTTTTCATGCCCAAAATAGTCAATTTCGTCCATGCTTTAGTTTGTGTTGTATAACTTTGTAGAAATGTCTCCACTCCTTCCTCAAAGCTATCAAGTCACTTGGAAGAAATTGGGGTTAATGAAGGAAACACTAACATATCTTTGCACATGTGCCAATTGGCTCTCTCCCACAACAAGAAGTAGTAGATTGAGGAGATGAGGAAAATCTTCCTTTATGTAGGGAAGAAATTAAATTTTGTTACCATTTTGTAAAATTCAAAATAAACAAAATCCACTAGGAAGGGGAAGGAATTGATAAATTTAACAATATGGTAGCACCAACAACAAGGTGGTTGTACATGAATGGTGAGCATTGGTACTTATATGTTTTGAAGCATTGAAGGAAAGTGTTGACGGTGCTGGACCCACCAACATTCACAGGATCTCCCCGATATGATGTCCCAACTAGACCTCAAACCGTTTGGAGTAGGAGTCCTAACAGTGGGTGGTAGTGCAATGCCTTGATCACGGTAGTTTGCAGAGGTAAGTATGATAACTTTGGGTGACAGCAAGTGTGTGACCATGCGAAGAGACAAGTGCAATGCATGAAGGTTGTAAAACACGTAAGGGAAAATGAAGTGCACCCCTTAGAAGCCTGTAATAGTATGCAGCTTGAAAGGAACACACAAGCGGAATGCCATCACAAGCTAACATGTAGAATAGTCCACAAATTAAAGTGATGAGGTAGTCCAACAACACATATTAAAAAAGATTCGTACAATTGCATACAAAGTAGTTCATAAGAAAATGTGTAAGTTAAACAACATACATTGCTAAAGCAACCAGAATATTCCAACTACATTAACAACATATGCATGCAAGCGTGTTGACTCTGATATTATTATTATAAGTGAAAGTTCCATCCATACATACACCATTGACAACCACTAGCCCCAATAGTGGAACATTACAGTTAAGAAGACCTACTCCTCCAAATAAGTATACTCGCTCTATGCTATGGAGAAGCCAAGGCTATTCATAATACTCCCAAGCTTTTTCTAAGCCTAAGCCTAGCCAAAATCTTGGCTCGCAAAAGTCTATTCTATGAGGTTCAATTTATAACAAAGGGTGGGGCGACCCTTGACATTCCCCTTTGTGACTCTTTGACTACCCTCATGACTCTTCAAATTCTTTATAAGTAACTCATTATGTAACATGATGACATTTCACATTCCATTATTGGCACTTGGAATTTCACTTACAACATGTTTACAGATAATATTACATTTTCCACATGTACCCATGTGGGACAAAATAGGCTAGAGACAACCTAACAAGACAAAACACTATGATTCCAAAGTTTGGGGAAAGACCAACTTGACAACCTCCACTTGGTGCTTCTCAGTCACAGATTGATGCGAAGCTTGGTACTTCATGATGGTGTCTTTTCGAAAGCAAACTCTTACCTCCATGGAATCGGGGTATATGGTCTTGGAACCTGTATCCAACTTGTTCTGAAGCATGTGCAACATGGTGTTTACGTTAATAGTGCCACCAATGTACTTCTGCATGTTGTGTGCGTTCATCTACAAGTCTTCCCTAGTGGTCTCTCATCTTAGTTGCTCCATGTACTCATTGATCTCTAACCAAACGTGGTTCTTGGGTCTAGCATCGGCGAGGGAACTAATTGATGGGATCATGTGCTTTCTCACCATCACATCCAAACTATTGTACAACCACACATATGAGGCATGTATGTTGCTGATGAGTTGGGCAAGCTACTTGTAGTTCCGGATCAACATCAAAACATTTGCTTTATCCAACTCTTATTGTGGCTTCATCTTCTTAACTAATTCAAGTGGGGCCCCTTTGTACCGCATTGTACACTCTTATACATGGGCGATGGGAGCATGTATGTTCTTGATAATTTGAACAAACTCTTTGCTTCAATGTTGTAGGCCATGCACATAGACAACTTCTTTATGTACGGTGACAAATACGTCATAGAGATTTCGCATGGTACCCTCAAGTGTTGATACTTCAGTGAGTATATATTTCCTCATCTCCCCTAATGCGAAAACTGCATTCTACGTTGATGCTCGGAGTTGTTCTACCTCTTGCCTAGAAGCTTGCAAGTTCTTTTCCAATTGTTCATTCTTAGTCGTCAGGTACTTAACATTTGACCTTGTTGCTCCTGCATAGGCCAAGCTAGCTTCAACAAGGGCGGGTTGGATGCTGCCTAGTGTTTGACATTCTCACCCTTTCCTTGATGAATGCAGGTGATGTGTGATCTTCCAGAAAGTTCTTCCTCCATGCCTATACAATCCTCTTCTGCACTCTTCAAATAGATTGTACACATCCATGACCAAATCATCATCAAGGAGAACAAATTCTCCTTGCTCGCTCATGACTGGTTTTGAGACTGGAGGTGGCAGAGACTGAGAGATGACCTATAGTGTCTTCATTATGTGGTTCTTGTTCCAACTCCATGTTTTTCACTTCGACCAGTTGCTCAATCTGCTGAGCAAGCTCTCGATCCTGCATTTGTTCAACCTCTTCCTCAGTTTCTCGCTGTTCCAACTCATCAACCTGTATGGGCGTTGTTTTCTCTGTCATCACGCCTTGCCTTTTTTCTTCTTCCTGTTTCTGCTTCTCTTCTCTTTCTCTCCTCGTCAACTCTTGTTATTCCTTCAACTTCTTCTCTGTCTCCTACAACTTCAGTTCTGCTTCTTGAAGCTTCTACTTTTCTCCCTTCCTTCGCTCTTCTCTCTTTATCCGTTGCTCCCTCTTTGCTTTGTTGCCAAAGATGCCTTCTCCATGATAGGATCTGCCCTCATCTTGCAAATTTTCTCTGCCTCTAGGTTCTCGACAATCTTCCTCTTTCCCTTACCTTGCATTGGATTTTTTCTTATTGTTGTTGTTGTTTTTACTTCCGGAGCTGCTATTGTCTGTAGAGAAGCCTTCCAAGTTGTTTCTATATTGATTAGCTCATGGAGTTTGGAGTCATTGTAATAGTACCTCCAAGGGTCCTCCTTTGGCCAATGACATGCCCCATGGATCCATGGTAAAAGTACCCTCACATAGTGGTCCTTACAAATATTGTGGGGATCATACGGATTAAAATATTTGGTACCGAACTCAAATTTGACTATCTCCTTAGCCTCAACATCTTCATCCTTCAATCTCTTAATCTCGTATAATTCGATCCACAAAGGAAGAGCGGGCCATGGCGCTTTCTTCTTCCTATGTAATCCTATTGAAAACCTTGTGGAGAGGTGATATGAGACCTCTTGCATGATCAACTTGTTCGCGACATACCTTGGTAGAACATGGAAAGGGTTCTCTCCGCCAAACAGCCTGATGAAGGTGCCACCTAGTGAGGCATACCAATTTGCAATGTTTAGTATTGCCTCCATTGCTTCTCAGCACATGCAAGGTGGATCCTGCTCAAAGATAATCTTGTACAACAAGATGATAAAATGGTTAGTTAGCCTTGCCATCACTCCTCGATAGTCGCAGTTAGAAAGCAACTTGCAAAAGATGTTGATGAAAAACTATTTTGGTGTCCATGTCCAACTCATGCCAGGGAATTGCTACTGGGCACAGATTGCATGCAATAAGTATGCAGACATGGAAAACCTTGATTACTCATTCTTAGGCGGATTTCGAGCGTTAGTCACATGGATCTTCAACTGATGAGCCAACAAATCTGACCAGTTGAATGGCTTCCCATCATTCACCAACTAGTCTAGTACTACTACCCAACCTTCAGGAAAGGTTTCTGTGTTCTCTTTACCATATATTCAGTAGGAAAAGACAATTAAGAATTTATAAGCCTTCCTAAGGGACTTTGTCTTGTAAACATGATTTAGTGTTTGTCTAAAATCTGACGACTCTTTCACCCAACGCTTGACGATATCTCTAGTGTTCACAAAGCTATGGGTGGCATAGAAAAATGAGTTATGCGCTTCACCGACTAGGGTAAATGATACATCTGCTGAAATTTCTCTGCCATGAAGGTGGAAATCTCTATCCTGCTGGCACTGCTCAATGTCATTGTCTATTCATCTGTGTGTGAGACAATTCAATGAGTAATGTCCGCACATGGGAAGGTAGGGTACCTGCATGTAACCTTGTATAAACCTTACCACTAGATACTAAGATAAACCTGTTGGTCCTCTAATTGAACCTTTCTCAATTAACAACTGAATATTTGCATAAACTAGTAGATCAAGTGATATTTGCTCAACTTCTTCCCCAATATTGCTCTAGGTGGTTTCCTTTGATGCAGCTCTCTTGGATGCCATGTTAACTGTAACTGCTAGAGAGATGCTTAACAACTGTTGTAACTGTGGGAAAAAGAGGACATTAATAGCAAGAAAATGTCAGCTTAAAATCCAAAGCTACTTCAAGACAATACCAAGCAACAATCCGAGCTCAAGATGGGAAAGACTGCATAATTTTGGTTGAGAGAGGTCACTGGTTGACTGTGGGAACTGCACATTGCACAGTCCCAGCAGTAAGTCGGGAAACTTTGTGACTGGAATTGCATAATGCGTAGTTCAGTCTTGGGCCAAGGCCGAGAGAGACTATGCATTATGCAATCTTAGTGGCCAAGCTAGGAGGCTGGCTCCTGGAACTACGTAGTGGGGAGTTGGAGCCAGCCAAGGCTAGACTTTGTGCATTTCCAGAAGCTAAGGAAGAGGCCTCGAGCTCTAAGATTGCGTAGTGCATGCAGTGAAGTGTGAGATCCAGATAAGGGGAGCCTAGATATGCCCATGGGGAGTGTGAAAAACAAGCAAATATGAAGGATGGTGTGATGCTGAGTGTAGTTATGACTTAGTGTTGATGCATGCATGAGAAACAAGTGTAGGAATCAAATAAACTAAAAGAAATCAAAGCACATGAAAAGAGTCGCTGCAACGGCGACCGCTAGTGAAAGAATGAGAAAACACATACGACACTTAGGAAAGGAAATCTAAAACTTGAAACAACACTTTTACAATCTAAAATAAGTTAAAACACCAGTAGTTGTTCAAAGGAACAAGTGAAACAACACTCTCACTAGCTAAACAACAAAAGCGACAAGCAAAACAACAGAAGGCTATAAAAGCAAAACTCACCTTGAAAAGTAATGACAATCATATCGAAGGTTCCTTAATCTCCTTGGGAATGCCATAGCTCCAAGATTGAATGTGAAAATGTGCTCTAATAGTGTCAATTAAATAGATTTGGTCAAGTTAGGGTTTATAATGTGCATGCCAAAAATCAAGGAAAAAGCGACACTTGGAGGTAGTTTCCAAAATAACTCAAGTGCATCCTTCAAGTTGCTAAAAATAGGTCCCTTTTTTTTAGGGACACTTTTTTATTTTTTCCTTTTCGGCTTTTTGGGGAAAAACTTCCATGCATTTCCCGGAAAGATTGCGCAGTTTTGGGAAGGACTGGGCAACTCTCTGGCTCATGCATTGCGCAGTTTCTGAGCACTATGGGTTCTATGCAATTTTTTGGCTGAGTGGCTCTGGGCTTCCTCCCATGTCTATGCAATTTCCATCCTCAAGGCTGACTGCCATCCAGTACTATGCATTTTCTAAGTTTAAGGCTCACTAGCTATCAAGACTGCACAATTCCTAAGAGCAAGGCCAGTTGCCCTCAAGGATTGTGCAGTTCTCTAAGGCAAGCCCAAAATTGTCAAAAGATCAAGTCAAGAGATTAACTTGTGGGTTAGAAAGTGAACTAAGTGAGAAAACACAAGCCAAGATGAAAGGAATAAATCTCAATCGAAGCGCAAGTACCTAGATCAGTGCAAGATGGGCTGTTTTGGTTTAAAAGGGAGGCTCCAAAATGAAGCATAGGAAAAATTTTGGAGGGTGGTTGTAACACTGCATCATTGGTGACACACTGGTAGAACTCCAACTATCTGTATGGAACTCGAATCATGAAAAATTAGTCTAACTATTCCAGGAGTATTGTTCAATTCTTCAATTATCGTAGCTTCTTCACTTAGCTTGGGTTAAAGATATAGTCCCTACCATTCTCTTTATCGACAACACACATACCAAGACAAGTCAAGCCGAGTTGTTTCAATTGGGGATGAGGGGTATATCGATGCACAAGTAAAATAGACTATCAGAGTTTTAATTTCATCTCTGGTGTTGCTCCACTGCCAGCAGGCCTAGAAAATACCCCGACAGAGTCACTTCAGGAACACAAGCATTGCTCCCTCTGTCAACGAGCCTGGACAGTACCTTGATGGAGTTACTTTCTTCACCTCTTTGTGTAGGAACCCTTTCTCTTACTTCACCTTTTATTTAATTTTTTCATTATTTTATTTTATTTTTCAAAGAACTGTGCATAGGCACTTATTTATTTCATGAGGTAGAAGAGGGATCCTGACTTATTGAGAGTAGAAGAGGTTGTCCCTTCAGAGAAGGATATTTATATATACCTCTGACATACTTGTTAAGTTTTTCTGCCTCTCCTTACTCTACTTGACTAAGTTGACACGAATTAACCAAATATAGAAAGCCAATTAGAGTAGGCGGTACTAGTTAAGAGTGCAAGCATTGTGGTTCCACCATGAATCTCTCTAAAAGGAACGCATTTTCCATCAGGGTATCATCAATTAGAAGAAATGAAATATTCACATAAAGAGAGGGAATAAACAGATATCCAAGTGTTGATAGTTATACAAGTTCCTCTTGGATTTCACCTTGCTTATCTAAGAAGCCAAATATAGTTTCATGCAGAAACTAACTTACACGTGCAAAAGAAAACAAGCAAAGGAAAGAAGCAAGACAAATCAAAGTAGAGCAAAGTAAGCAAATCAGGAAACAAACAAAAAAAACAAACACTACTCCTATTCCTAACCTAAGCAGAGCATAGGCCAACTCAAGTAAAGTGATACTTCCAATGCAGCCATCGGTGCATTCGTTGGCCCATGTAGGTGAGAGCATGATTAACAATAAATATATGCAAGCCAAACAACAAACAAGAAAGATAAAACAATGTAAACCAAAATTCTCAAAGCTTTAATGCATCCATAGAAAAGTAATGAGAGAAAGCACATGAAAGGCACTCCGCGCATGTATAATGGTGTCTTAACACATTGTGCATGGAAGACAAGCATGTACACACCTTCAAACTTGGAAAACGAGCAAACATAAAGAAAGAAAAAAGATTCCATTTAATAACAGTGCTTGCTACATATGACTCCTCCAATGCATGAGCAATAAAATCATGTGATTCTGGTGGAGGATGCGAAAACTGTGAAATAGATTGATTTTCAGTGTGAACAATAGAGTGATGAGGAGCCTGGAAAAATTCAACATATTTCTTATCAGAAGTGGAACTAACCTCAAGGCTACGAGAACTTGACATAACCATCAGCTCGGGATGAAGTTCCTTGATAGCTTGAGGAGTTTCCAATTCATCAGAAGATGGATCATTAAAGACTGGTGGCTTAGAAAGATCAATAGTAGGCAAATCAGAATCGTGATAAGATGAAGGGATGAAATGATCATGACAGCCACAATCATAAAATTCAGGGTGATGTACAATGACAACCTCATGATTTGATGAATCGTAAAGAGGGGATAATGAAAAATGAGAAATTTCACCCTCTATGTTTTTGGAAAAGTAAGATGAGAGATTGGGAGGATCAGGAAAGATAGGTTTGTCCTCTTCGCAATCAAATGAAAAAATGGCATCCGACGTGTTCTATGAATGATCAGAAGTGGAAACATTCGGAAATGAATTTTCACAATATGGAACAGAAATGGAAGAATCATGGAAGATGCCGGGATAAAGCAGATGAGGTGTGGACAGAAGGAAGTCATCCTTCACCACAAATTTTTGTTGAGATTCCCACACATACTCATAAAAAATGATAACATAGGTTGGTTGCTCAAAACCAACTCCATCTAGAACTTGATCCTCTTGAACATCACATGTGATATCTGAGACGTATGAACACAACACACCAAAATCCTGAGGATCAAAGGGACCAAAGGATGGAGGCTGAGGAGTAAATACCGCATGACAACCATTGGGGTTACAATCCAAATCTACACAAAAATCGTGAATAGGTGGGGTAGGAGGAGATAGTGACAGATCAAGAGGTGGATTCTCAACTCCTCCCACCTCAACCTGTAGAGCTAGAGCTGTTTGATGAGAAGGGGACAAAGGGTCACTTGGGACAACAACCTATTTGTCTTAGATTTAGAAGCTCTAACACCGTGGTATGTTGGGAGAGGTTCGAAAGATTCTAACTCATGTGGATTCTCATAAACATGAACAAGATATTGAAATATTTCCTCCAAAAATTCCCAGTCAACTTCATCTTAAGGAAATTCATAATAGTAGTGAAGAAAACGATCATCAAAATCTTGAAGGGATTCGTTAGGTGATTATCGCAATTTTAGTATTTTTTGATTAAGGGATCTACGGTCATAAAGAATGAAAGAACGACATAATTCTCTAAACAAGTGATCAAAAGAGTGTATAGAGGCTGCATACAATGTGTGACACCAATGCTTTGCGCGCCCTTCAAACGTGAGAGTGAACGACCCACAGGTAATGTCATCCAATGAGACATCATGCTTGTCATAGAAGCCATTGAAAGCAACGGTGGGCCTGAAAAAGGATTTTCCATCCTCACTATTGAACTTATATCTGGACAAGTCATCTATAATGCTCACCAACACTTCGAAATCAACAAAGTTAGAGAAACATGTCGGGGTTATGATTTGGGTAGAAGTCATGAAATATGTGCATAAATTCAAAACATATTTCAAGGGCTCAACTTGTCATATGGCCCTCCTTCTAGCGCTAGAAATGTTGATGGTGCTAGACCCACAAACATTTAGGGGATCTCCCCAATATGGAGTCCCAACTAGAACTCAAACGATTTGGGGTAGGAGTCCCAACAGTAATACCTTGACTGTGGTAGCACGCAGAGTTAAGTATGATAACTTTGGGTGAAAGCAAGTGTGTGACCCTGTGGAGAGTCAAGTGTGATGCATGAAGGTTCTAACACACAAAGGGGAAAGGAAGTACACCCCTTAGAATCTTGTAATAGTACACAACTTGAAAGGAACACACAAGCAGAATGACATCCCAAGCTAAAATGCAGAATAGTCCACAAATTAAAGTGATGAGTTAATCCAACAACACACATTCAACAAGATTCATACAATTGCATACAAAGTAGTTCATAAGCAAATGTGTAAGTTAAACAACATACATTGCTAAAGAAACCAGAATAATTTAACTACATTAACAACATATGCATGAAAGTGTGCTGGCTCTAATATTATTATTATAAGTGAAATTTCCATCCATACATACACCATTAACAACCACTAGCCCCAAGAGTGGAACATTACAGTGAAGAACACCTGCTCCTCCGAAGAAGTATACTCACTCTACACTATGGAGAAGCCAAGGCTCTTCACAATACTCCTAAAACTAGCCAAAAGCTTGGCTCCCAAAAGCATGTTATATGAGTTATCAGGTTCTATTTATAACAAAGGGTGGGGTGACCCTGAACATTCCCCTTTATGACTCTTTGACTACCCTCATGACTCTTTAACTTCTTTATAAGTAAATCATTACATAACATGATGACCTTTCACATTCGACTAATGACACTTGAAATTTCACTTACAACATATTTACAAATAATATTACATTTTCTACATGTACCCATGTGAGACAAAATAGGCTAGAAACAACCTAACAAGAAAAAAACACTATGATTTCAAAGTTTGGGGAAAGACCAACTTGATAACCTCCTACTTGGTGCTTCTCAGTCACATATTGATGCTAAGCTTGGTATCGCATGATGATGTCCCCAAACTGTTTGATGGTGTCTTTCTGAAAGCGGACTCTTGCCTCCATGGCATCCGAGTATATGGTCTTGGAACTTGTATCCAACTTGTTCTAAAGCATGTGCAACATGGTGTTGACCTTGACAAGGCCATCGATGTACTTCTGCATGTTGTGTAACTTCAACTCCAAGTCTTCCCTGGTGGCCTCTCATCTTAGCTGCTCCATGTACTCATCGATCTCTAGCTGGACTTGGTTCTTCAGTCTAGCATTGGTGAGGGAACCAATTGACGAGATCTTGTGCTTTCTCACCATGACATACAAAATATTGTACAACCACACATATTAGGCTTGTATGTTGCTGATGAATGGGGCAAGTTGCTCATAGTTATGGATCAACATCTAGACGTTTGATTTCTCTAGCTCTGCCTATGGCTTCACCTTCTTAACTAAGTCAAGCAGGGCCGCTTTGACCACATTGTCCACTCTTGTACATGGGCGATGAAAACATGTATGTTCTTTAGAATTTGAACAAACTCTTTGCTATGTTGTTGTAGTCCATGCATACAGACAACTGCTTTATGAGAAAATCTATCATAGAGCTTCCACATGGTACCCTCAAGTGTTTATACTTTAATGGTTATCACTTTCCTCATCTCCCCCAATGCAGAAACTGCATTCTACGTTGATTCTCAGAGTTTTCCTACCTCTTGCCTGGAATCCTGCAAGTTCTTTTCGAGTTGTTCATACTCGACCATCAGGTAGTTAAATTTTGTTCTTGTTGCTCCTACATAGGCCAAGGTAGCTTCAGCAAGGGTGATTGTATGCTACCTAGTGTCTGACACTATCACCCTTTCCTTGATGAATGCAAGTGATGCATGATCATCTGGAAAGTGATTCCTCCATGCTTGTACAATCCTCTTCTGCAACTCGTCAAATGATAGATTGTACATATCCATGATTGGATCATCATTAAGGAGAACAACTTCTCCTTGCTCGCTTGGGACTGGTTCTAAGACTGGAGGTGGTAGAGACTGAGAGACGACCTCTAGTGCTCTCAACATAAGGTTAGTGTCTTCATTCTATGGCTCTTGTTCCAACTCCATGTCTGTCACTTCGATCAATTGCTCGATCTGCTGAGAAAGCTCCTGATCCTACATTTGTTCACCCTCTTCCTCAACTGCTGGTTGTTCGGAATCATCAACTTATATGGGTCTTGTTTTCTCTATCATCACACCTTGCCTTTGTTCTTCTTCCTATTTCTGCTTGTCTTCTCTTTCTCTCCTCCTCAACTCCTATTCTTCCTTCAACTTCTTCTCCATCTCCTGCAACTTTAGTTCTGCTTCTTGCAACCTCTGCTTTTCTCTTTTCCTTCGCTCACTCTCTTTATCCACTGCTCCCTCTTTACTTCCACTGCCATAGCTTCCTTCTCAATGATAGGATCTACCCTCATCTTGCAACTTTGCTCTGCCTCTGGGTTCTCGAAAATCTTCCTCTTTCCCTTGTCCTGCACTGGATTGCTTCCTATTGTTGCTGTTGTTGTTGCTTCTGGAGCTTCTGTTGTCTGCAGAGTAGCCTTCCAAGTTATTGCTATACTAACCATATCATGGAGTCTAGAGGCATTGTAACAATACCTACAAGGGTCCTCCTCTGGCCAATGACATGCCCCATGGATCCATGGAAAATACACCCTCACACATTGGTCCTTGCAAATAACATGGGGATCATACAAATGAAAATATTTGGTGCCAAACTCAAATTTGACTATATCCTTAGCCTCAACATCTGCATCCTTTAAGCTTTTCATCTCATATAATCCGATCCGCAAAGGAAGAGTAGGCCATGGCACTTCCTTCTTCCTATGCAGTCCTGCTGACAACCCTGTGAAGAGGTGATATGCGATCTCTTGCATGGTCAACTTGTCAGTGGCATACCTTGGTAGAACATGTGGAGGCTTCCCTTCACCAAACACTCTGATGAAGGTGCCACCTAGTGAGGTATACCAATATGCATTGTTTACTATTGCCTCCATTGCTTCTCGGGACATGCAAGATGGATCCTGCTAAAAGATAAGCTTGTATAGTGGGATGATAAAATGGTCAGTTAGCCTTGCCATCACTCCTCGATAACTACAATCAGAAAGCAACTTGCAATAGATGTTGACAGTAGAATATTTTGGTTTCCATGTCCAGGTCATGCCAGGGAACTATTGTTGGGCACAAATTGCATCCAGTAAGTATGCAAACATTTAAAACCTTGTTTTCTCATTATTGGGTGAATTCTGAGCATTAGTCACATTGATCTTCAACTGATGAGCCAACAAATCTAACCAGTTGAATGGCTTCCCATCATTCACCAATTGGTCCAATATGACTACCCAAATTTTAGGAAAGGACTTTTTGTTCTCTTGACCATATATTCTGCAGGCAAAGATGATCAAGAAATGATAAGCCTTCCCGAGGGACTTTATCTTGTAAACATGATTGGGTGTTTGTCTTAACTTTGATGGCTCTTTCACCCAGTGCTTGATGATATCTCTAGTGTTTTCAAAGCTATGGGTGGCATAGAAAATGAGTCCATGCACTTCACCGACTGGGGTAAATGATACATCTCCTGAAATTTCTCTACCTAGAAGGTGGCAAGATCTATCCCATTGGCACCACTCAATGTCATTGTTTGTTCATTTGTGTGTGAGACAATCTGGTGGATAATGTCCGCACATGGGAAGGCAGGGTACCTGCATGCAACCTTGTATAATCCTGACCACTGGATACTATGATAAACATGCTGGTCCTCTAAGTCTTCCTTGAAGTTCTCTGCAAAAGCATCTTTGATTTGTTGTCATGTCAGTGTTGAACCCTTCTCAATGAACAACTGAGTATATGCATAAAATGGTATATCAATTGATATCTGCTCGACTGCTTCCCCAATACTTCTCTCATCATTTCCTTTGATACAACTCTCTTGGATGCCATGATGACTGTAACTGATAGAGAGATGCTCGACACTGATGTACCTATAGGACAAAGAGGACACTGATAGTAAGAAAATGTCATCTTAAAAACCAAAGCAACTTCAAGACAAGACCAAGTGGCAAACCAAGCTCATGATGGGAAAGATTGCGCAATTTTGGCTAACAGAGGTCACTAGCTGACTGTGGGAACTGTGCATTACGCAGTCCCAACAGTTAGCCAGGAAGCTTCGTGACTGGAACTACACAATGCGCAATTTAGTCTTGGGCCAAGGCCAGTAGAGACTGCACTTTGCAAAGTCTTAGTGTCCAAGCTGGGATGCTGGCTCCTGGAACTATGCTCCAGCTTAGGACAACCTCTGTGCAATTCCAGAAGCCAAGCTAGAGGCCTTGAGCTCCCAGATTGTGCAGTGCATAAAGTGAAGTGTGAGATCCGGGAAAGGGGAGCCCAGATATTCCCATGGGGAGTGTGCAAAAAAAGTAGATCTGAAGGATGGTGTGATGCTCAGTGAAAATATGACTAAGTGTTGACACATGCATGTGAAACAAGTGTAGAAATCAATCAAATTGAAAGAAAACAAATCATGTGAAGAGAGTCGCCGCAACAATGACTATTGGTGCAAAACGGGAAAACACATACGACACTTGGGAAAGGAAATCTAAAACTTGAAACAACACTTCTACAAACTAAAACAAGTTAAAATGTCAGTATTCGTTCAAATAAACAAGTGAAACAAAACTCTCACAAGCTAAACAACAAAAGCGACAAAAGACTAGAAAAGCAAAAATCACTTGGAAAAGCGACAACGATCGCACTGAAGGTTCCTTGATCTCCTTGGGAATTACAAAGCTCCAAGATCAAACATGAAAATGAGCTATAACAACATCAATTAAATAGATTTTGTTAAGTTAGGGTTTATGATGCACATGCCAAAAATCAAGGGAAAAACACACTTGGTGGTAGTTTCCAAAATAAATCAAGTGCGTACTTTAGGTTGCTAAAATAGATCCCTATATTTTAGGGATGCATTTTGCTTTTTTCGTTTTTTTCTTTTTTAGGAAAAACTGCCATGCATTGCCTGGAAAGATTAAGTAGTTCTAGGAAGGACTGAGAAACTCTCCAGCTTATGCATCACGCAGTTTCTGAGCACAGTGGGTTTTGCACAATTTCTGGGTTGAGTGGCTCTAGGCTGGCTCTCATGTTCGCACAATTTCCCAGCTCAAGGCCTGCTTCCATCCAATACTATGCATTTTGTTAGCTCAAGGCTCACTGACAGTGAGGACTGTGCAATTCCCAAGAGCAAGGCTAGTTTCCCTCAAGAATTGCGCAGTTCTCTAAGGCAAGCCTAGAACTATCGAAAGACCAAGTTAAGAGATTTACTTATGGGTTAAAAAAAGAACTAAGTGAGCAAACACAAGCTAATATCAAAGGAATAATGCTCAATCAAAGCACAAGTACCTAGATCAGTGCAAGATTAGCTACTTTCATTTAAAAGGGAGGCTCCAAAACGAAGCATAGGAAAATTTTTGGAGGGTGGTTGTACCCACTACAACATAAAAGTACATATGAAATTATGGTTCGTAATTTATTTTTCATTTGACCCTACTTCAATGTTCTTGATATTAAGATGCACTCGAGAATTCCTAACTTTTTGGTGCACCGCTACGATTTTAAAAAAATATATGTCAATGCGACATTAGCTACTACACATTAGTGTGTGAATAATAATAATCACATTGATAAGTTTTTGTAATTTTTTAAGACTTAAACTAATATTGTATATCAAAATTCTAAACTTTATTCTATGTATCTTATATAAAGATGCATAAGTGCCCTTGTTGTCCAAACATGCACCAATTAGGGTATGTTTTGAGTTGTTTAAACCAATATTATATCATGGAATAGTAATAACAACCTTCACTACATTGACAATAGGAAGGCGCTAGTGCTCCCTGCATAGGAGCACTTTGAATTTTTAAAGAAAACCAATTTTGTAACAAAACAACTAAACCTTATTCAACATGTCTTATATAACGATGCATTGATGTACTTATAATTTAAATATGCACTGACTAAAGTATGTTTAGAATTGATTTAGATCAATATTTTATCACATAATTATTGGAAATGCTGAGAGGGGGTGAATCAATATTTCTTTTCAGTTGTTATTTTTACCAGTTACATCACTTATAATTAGAACACAAAATGAACAATAAGAATAAATACTTTTATTAATCTCTTCTTTACAATAAATTCAATATAATAATGTGTAGGGCTCCAACCCTAGATGAAGACACCAATCTTCAATTTTCCAGGCTCCAACCTGTATTTTGGCAAGCACCGACTTAGACTTCCTAAGGCTCCAACCTTGTCACTTTGAGGCACCAACCTATAGGGCTCCAACCCTATCTCTTGTACAGGCTCCAACCCGGTCTTCTCAAGGACTCATATCCTCTAGGGAAACCCATTATTCCAAGGCACTAACCTTGTATTTATGAGGCTCCAACCTCTAGGGCTCCAAGCCCCAACTTCAATTCGTCAAGATAAATTTGATGATTGTTCACGACTCCCAATATCTTCTTCAATGAGCCCTGTTTATCCTTAGTAATTCCTCCTCCAAATTACTTAATCAATGATAACCTTGTCTTCTAAGAAGGTGTCACCACTTATTTTTATATTACCCAAGAAAAAATCTCTAAGGTCACCTCATGATGACATCAGCGATGCGTTATGATCTCCAAGGATGCCGCCAAGAATCTTCAATATGCTGCTTCACAAAGTTCTTAAATGCTTCAGTTGTCTCAGAAACTGCGTAATGCATTGCCTGGAAAGATTGAGCAGTTCTGGGAAGGACTGAGAAACTCTCCAGCTTATGCATTACGCAGTTTCTGAGCACAGTGGGTTCTGCGCAATTTCTGGGTTGAGTGGATCTGGGCTGCCTCTCATGTTCGCACAATTTCCCAGTTCAAGGCCGGCTTCCATCCAATCCTATGAATTTTGTTAGCTCAAGGCTCACTGACAGTGAGGACTGTGCAATTCCCAAGAGCAAGGCCAATTTCCCTCAAGAATTGCGCAGTTCTCTAAGGCAAGCCCAGAACTATCGAAAGACCAAGTTAATAGATTTACTTATGGGTTAAAAAATGAACTAAGTGAGCAAACACAAGCTAATATCAAAGGAATAATGCTCAATCAAAGCACAAGTACCTGGATCAGTGCAAGGTTAGCTACTTTCATTTAAAAGGGAGGCTCCAAAACGAAGCATAGGAAAATTTTTGGAGGGTGGTTGTACCCACTACAACATAAAAGTACATATGAAATTATGGTTTGTAATTTATTTTTCATTTGACCCTACTTCGATGTTCTTGATATTAAGATGCACTCGAGCATTCCTAAGTTTTTGGTGCACCGCGATGATTTTAAAAAAATATATGTCAATGCGACATTAGCTACTACACATTAGTGTGTGAATAATAATAATCAAATTGATAAGTTTTTGTAATTTTTTAAGACATAAATTAATATTGTATATCAAAATTCTAAACTTTATTCTATGTATCTTATATAAAGATGCATAAGTGCCCTTGTTGTCCAAACATGCACTAGTTAGGGTATGTTTTGAGTTGTTTAAACCAATATTATATCATGGAATAGTAATAACAACCTTCACTACATTGACAACAGGAAGGCGCTAGTGCTCCTTGCATAGGAGCACTTTGAATTTTTAAAGAAAACCAAATTTGTAACAAAACAACTAAACCTTATTCAACATGTCTTATATAATGATGCATTGATGTACTTATAATTTAAATATGCACCGACTAAAGTATGTTTAGAATTGATTTAGATCAATATTTTATCACATAATTATTGGAAATGCTGAGAGGGGGTGAATCAATATTTTTTTTCAATTGTTATTTTTACCAGTTACATCACTTATAATTAGAACACAAAATGAACAATAAGAATAAATACTTTTATTAATCTCTTCTTTACAATAAATTCAATACAATAATGTGTAGGGCTCCAACCCTAGATGAAGACACCAATATTCAATCTCCCAGGCTCTAACCTTTATTTTTGCAAGCACCGAATTAGACTTCCTAAGGCTCCATCCTTATCACTTTGAGGCACCAACCTCTAGGGCTCCAACCCTATCTCTCATATAGGCTCCAACCCGGTCTTCTCAAGGACTCATATCCTCTAGGGAAACCCAGTATTCCAAGGCACTAACCTTGTATTTATGAGGCTCCAACCTCTAGGGCTCCAACCCCCAGCTTCAATTCGTCAAGATAAATTTGATGATTGTTCACGACTCCTAATATCTTCTTCAACAAGCCCTGTTTATCCTTAGTAATTCCTCCTCCAAATTACTTCATCAATGATAACCTTGTCTTCTAAGAAGGTGTCACCACTTATTTTTATATTACCCAAGAAAAAATCTCTAAGGTCACCTCATGATGACATCAACGATGCGTCATGATCTCCAAGGATGCCTCCAAGAATCTTCAATATGCTGCTTCACAAAGTTCTTAAATGCTTCAGTTTTCTACCACTATCTAAGGTCTTCAAATTCTAACTTGTACAAGCTTCTAGCTATCACTTCAAGCTTTACTGTTGACTATTCATTATTAGAATTGAGCCCTCCATAGTTGTATCTCTAATCTTCCACAAACCCTCCAAAGAAACACTTATCCTAGCTCTAAATAAGTACTGGTCAACTCTTCAAGTATTCATAATTGTATTATCATAGTGATATTGCCATAGAGGTAAGTTCAAGTTGTTCATAGGTTATAAACCACAAGATCGAGCCCTTAAAACTTGACTGTAATTCGTAACCCAGATTTGAGGGATACTTTCATAACACAGGTCACTAGTCTGAGCTTTATCACCGTCCAACACCAAGTTTTTATCACTGTCCAACACCAAGTATTTATCACTGTCCAACACCAAGTTATCTAGTCACACATGCGAAGTGCAAAGGTAGTCTGAGGCACCCAACAGATTCGATTGAGCCTAAAAATTGAGCTTCCAAACTTTTGTAATGCTAAATGTTCATAGATTTGGTTTCCACAGGTCTTCTACAAATTTGATTTCCAAGCTCTATAATAGATATCTCCAAACAATTTAAGCCTTCAATTCCTTCTCAGTGTTCCTAGTTCACGAGTTGTGAATTGTAATGTGTCTCTGTAATAGATATTCACCGAATCGATGAGTTGAAATGAAGGTTTAGACTTGTATATATAGTGATTTTGCTAATAATTGAAGGGACACATCTATTTGAAGTGAGGTCGAGTTCAATTATCCACATTATCTATGTCATCAAATCCTTCATAAAGTGTTATCAGTGGTAGACGTGGACGATTATCGAAGGTTTGGGTATCAGAAGATTTAACATGATACAATGTGCAAAACTTGTGATATAGGAAAGTTCTGATGCAACAAACGTGATATTATATTAAAACGTTGTGATAAGGCCAATTAGGTTTGCAACCATATCGAAAATCGAAGATTAGATCTTATCGGAGGTGTCATTTCAAAAGTTCCGACAAATTGGCAGATGCGATTTGATAATTAAATAGTTATTAAATCAAGTAAGGTCTGCATATAAGAAGTCGGAGCAAATCGGAAATCGAAGATCGGAGTCGGGTCACATATCAGAGATTAGAGTCGGGTTGTATAGCAGAGATTGGAGTTGGGTTACATATCAAAGATTGGAGTCAGGTCGCATATATGATATCGCATATTGGAGATCAAAGGTTTTGAGTGGGATACACAATGAAAGCAATGATATCATATTTCTCTGATTGAGTTTTATTATATGCGTTGTAATATATTTTCATTTGTGAACTTTGGTTAAAAGGTTTCCAAAGTTTATTACTCCGATAATGGATTATTATTCAAAGGCTTGATTGAAGTCGCATGATAATATATGTCATCATATGGTCTTCCATCTCATCATATGGTCTCCAACCATGTCATCATATGTCATCAAGTCCTTCATCAAGGATATCATAATATACATGAGGTTATGGCATCTTCATAAGAACTTTCATCACTAGGGCATTATGATTAATGGGCATCTTAGGGCAACATCACAGATCATAAGAATTTTCCATCACAAACAATGCCATATTGACATCAATGACAACCTTGACCAACAATAATAGTAATAAGAACCACTACTACGTCGATAATGAAAATGCACCAATGTGCCTTGCACAGGAGCACATTAATAAGTTTTTGTAAATTTTTAAGAAAAAAGCTAATATTATATAACAAAATGTCTAATCCATATCCAATGCATCTTATATAGTGATGCACTCGTGTGCTTATAATTCAAAGAGACACTAATTAGAGTATGTTTAGAATTGATTAAAATTAATACTTTCTTACAAAATAGTAATAACGATTGCAAGCGCATTCATATCAGGAACACATTGATGCGTGTTATCTGTGAGAACACCAAGGTGGATAAAATATTTAAGTGCTCTAACAAAAAAAATTCTTCACTAAAACCTTTATTAACGTTGGCTATAAATAGATAAGGGATATTTTTTTTTGTGAGGTTTTGCAAAGACATTCCTTAGGTGGTGTTTTCCTCATATCGCCTTCTTCTAATGACAATATACAAATACAAGTAGAAACTTTTAATGGTTTTCATGTCCCAATATGGACTACATTATAAGTGTTGTTGCAATTTATATGCCCCACTTCATCTTTTGGTAATTTGAGAAAAATAATAGATGCAAAAGAACATATTGCATCTAATTTTCACGAGTGCTTCCAAATCTCATAGTAAATTTGACAATCAAATAGAAACCATATTAACCTAATGGAATCTATCTCATCTCAGTTCTCACTATCAAGTTTTCAATTCCCTTCTTTAATTTTTTTTTATGTCACAAATATTTTTGCTTAAAGCCTCCATGCATGTTTTACAAGAAGAAATATTTTTTTATTTTTACCAAAAGGTTGGCAAAATTTGTACAATGCATTACCCATGCTAGTTGAGAACTGATCAGGTGCTCAAGTTTATGCTCAAAAATCAAAGTGTCAGAATCTTGACAAACTTAGCTTCAGATTGAAGAGATGGTCATTATAAATCCAATGGTGTGAACGACACTCAAATCCGAGTTTGTATGCAGAAGTTAGAGAAAGTCAAAGTTCAAGTTTGACTTGTCTACATGTCAAGATTAGATGACGTGGAAAAACCCTTCAGCGAATGAAGAGGCACCAAGTGACAGGCCTCCATTGGCCCTCACATATCACAATCTTACGTAAGGAGGAGTTAAGGTAATTGGCCCCAGCAAGGTTGGGAGTAGTGATGCGATGTGATCGCAATCGCAGTGGCGATAAGAATCGACCCCCAAATGTTGTGATGCAATATCGTCCCAGGTTGCGATGCGATATCGACCCGGACAACAATGCGATAAACCATAATCATATATCGTAATTGCACAAAGAACAAGCCCACAGTTTATTACCGCCAGACATCACCGGTTGTGATTCGCGATCCGGCCGACAGGTTATGGCCCATGGCGCAGCAAAAATATCGCTCGGTTAGCGGATTTTGGAGCGGAAATGAGGGTTTCTACTGGTTTTGGAGTAATTTGTGGAAAAAATAGTGGGAGAGCTAGGCGAATTCATAAATTCTTTAGTTATTATCCAAATTGGATGCAAAAAAAAGAGGCTAGATAGCCATTTTTGAGCATTCTGAACTCATTGAGACAGGTTTCAGAGGCATTTGAGCATTATAAACTCTCTTTTGTTGTAATTTTGAGCATAATAGAGAGGACCAAGCATTAGAAGTTGGTCAAAGGAGACGTATCCCAAGAGGGGTGAACTCCTCATCAAATCTCTGTGCTGTGTGTTGTATTTGATGTTCTTTGTTGTTCTTTTACTGATATTTAACATTTGTTTTATGTGAATTTGTTCATAACATTTACATAAGAAACTCTCATGGGAAGAAGTTAATTAAACAAACATGGTGAATCCTTAAGCACTTGATAAGAAAATGATAAGCATCTTGGGTTTTATTCTGAATGGGGAATTAACACAACATTACTAATCTGCTCCATTTTAGATCAAGTTGGTATCAGAGCACTGGTTTTTGCTTACCAAATTTGATTTGTGAAAGAAGGATTTAATTGTTTGCAAGTTTATGTCACACTTACAAGGTTAAAACTCAAAATAGATGAAGGAAAACTGGTTGGAAGCCTTGAAGTTGGTTCAAGTGGAAGAAGAGAAAGGTTGCCAAAGTCTTTTGCACCAGTGCATCCTCAAGTTGCAGAAGTTGTAGTTGAGTCTTCATAGACCATGTCTCATTAAGGAGAACCTACAAACATGACAGAAGATGAGAACACCTTCAGAAAGGCTTTCTTTGATATGACAGAGATGGTGAAGGTCCTCTATGAAGAGAGGAATAATAGATTGCAAGGAGAAAGTTCCAAACTTCCCAAAGGAAAAGGTTCTTTAGGAGGAGGTAATGGAAAAGGAGGTAATGGAATGGAGATAAGACTCCACCCTCTCCACCATATTCTTAATCCTATTCTTCACAATCATCTCCACACTCTTCCACTAATACAACCCTTACTCATACTCATCATCATTTTTCAAAAGGAACTAGTAAATCACCTTTTCTAAAGCTTGATGTTAAATTTGAGTTTCCTATGTACAATGGAGAAGTTAATGTAGAAAGTTGGATAACTAGATTCGTCAATTGGAGGTGTATTGTAGAATTTAGAACCTTCAAGAGGATGATATAAAAATTTAGTTGGCTTCATTAAAAATGGAGGGTGCAACACTCATTTGGTGGGAATCAAGGACTCAATACGAGATCAAAAAACATGGTAAGATCTCTGTTACTTGGTATGATTTCATTGCTGCTAAAAAAATACAATTCTACCTTTTAGCTCATATGCAAAAATCTATCTTGAATTGGAAAAATTTCAGACAGTCAAAAGGTCAAAATGTGCAAGAGTGTACTAAAGAGTTTAGGAGAAGAGATCTTATGCTAGGAGTAGACTTACAGTCACAAGATACCTTGCTGAAATACATAGGAGGGTTGCATAGCTATCTTTGACACACCATTCTTATGTTTAGTCCCACGAATCTTGATGAGGTCTGTGTTCAAGCAACACACCTCGAAGCAAGAGGTAAAAATGTACAAGAAGAAGGTAATAAGAAGCCATTCTAGAGTGGTGAAAAAGGGAAGAAATTTAAAGGAGAGCAGAAGCAAAATGCTTCTGCTAAGAAAGAAAGGGAGAAACCCATGTGTAGGAATTGTTCCAAGGAGGGTCATGATGAAGTGCATTGTTGGAAGCTTCATACTGAATTAAGACTGAAGAAATCCAACAATAAAGGGATACAAAGGACAAACACTACTGTACAAAAAGACTTGTGTTCTGACTCAGGAGATGAAACTAAAATCGCAACCACAGTCACCAAGGGAAAAGCCATGGAAAAAATAAGAAACGAGGAATCCGTAGCAAGCACCAGTGCAACACATAAGTCCAACATCGTTTCAAATGAGGAAAATCAAATCGAGTTGTTCCACATCCGAGTTTTTTCCAAACACACAAAAATCGATATTTTGTTTGACAATGGATCTGAGGAAAATTTAATCTCTGCAGATTTGGTCAAGAACTTAAATCTTGAAACCATGCCTCATCATAAACCATATCCGTTGGGTTGGATTACCAAGGATTCCAATTTGCAGGTAACACAGAAATGCGTTTTCAGGTTTGCAATCACTGCCAATTTTGTCGATGAAGTTGAATTAGATGTTGTGCCACTAGACATTTATGGAATTGTGTTGGGAAGCCCGTATTTGTATGACAGGAAGGCCGTTTTCCATCAATTTGAGAACAAGTATCATCTGTTCAAAGACAAAGTGGAGTACATTGTAAAAGCCCATCACAAAAAGCTTAATTTGTCTTTGGCAAGTGCAGGGAAAATGAAGCGACTGGTTAATTCCAGTAAGAGTCTTGTGCTCCTTATGATCAAGCAGAAGAATGACATGGAGAAGGAATCTTTTGCAGACTGTGATGTAAAGCTAAAAGCTAAACTGGTTGATGTGGTCAATCAATATGGAGACATGTTCCAAGAACCAAAAGGACATCAAAAAGGGAAATTCAACATGAAATATAGCTATAGAAAGACTATCCACTCCTGAACATTGGTATGTATCTAATATCAATTCTAGAAAGTTTAGAAATTAAAAAACAAGTCCAGGAATTGTTAGATAAAGGAGTAATTTGTCCCTTTACTTCGCCATGTGGTTCACCAATTGTTTTGGTACCCAAGAAAGATGGAACTTGATGCATGTGTGTAGATTATCGAGCTTTGAATAAAATTACCAAAAGAATTGATACCCACTACCCAAAATAGATGATTTGCTAGATCAGTTGAACAATGCAAAATATTTCACTAAATTAGACTTGAGAAGTGGATATCATCAAGCTAAAATAGCTGAGGAGGATATTTGGAACACTGCTTTTAAAACCAAGAAGGGGTTGTTTGAGTGGCTGGTTATGCCTTTCAGTGTTTGCAATGCTCCAACTACATTAATGAGAGTTATGAATGAAGTTTTAAGATCCTTTCTTGATGAGTTTGTAATTGCCTATTTAGATGATATTTTGATATTCAACAAATCATGAGAAGAGCATATCAAGCATGTGAGGAAAGTGTTGGATGTATTGAGAAAAGAACAACTATTTCTGAAGATGTCTAAATGTGAATTCTGGAAGACTTCCTTAGTGTATTTGAGCCACAAGTTGGAGAGGGTGAGCTGAAGATTGACCCCTCTAAAGTTTCGGTCATTGTGAATTGGCCAATAACCAAATCAATCACAAAAGTAAGGAGTTTTCTGGGAGCAGCACAATACTGGAGGAAGTTCATTACCAATTTCTCTTCCATAGCAGCTCCACTACATGCTTTGACTAGTGTGAATGGTGTCTTCCAGTGGGGAGGAAAACAAAAAAAAGCATTTGATGCTTTAAAACAAAAAAAAGCATTTGATGCTTTAAAACAAAAGATCAGTTAAACCCTAGTTTTAGCACTATCGGATTTGAAACAACCATTTGAAATACAAACAGATGTAAGTGACTACGCCATGGGTGCAGTTCTTTTACAGCCTGGTAAGCCCATTTCATTTCATTTTGAGATTTTTAATGGTGATGTTATTAACTATCCTACCTATGATAAAGAGATTTATGCATTGGTGCAAAGTGTGAAGGAATGGAAGCATTGCTTGATGGGAAAAGAAACCATTATTCACACCGATCATCAAACTTTGCAATATCTGCAATCTCAAACAAAATTGTAGCAATCAAGGCAATTTCATTGGATGCAATTCTTACAGCAATTCCACTTGGTAATTAGGTACAAGAAAGGTATTTATAACAAAGTTGCTGATATCATTTCTAGACCTATTGTTAATGTAGCCATTTTACTCAAAAATGATTTTGTTTTGCTTGAAAGTTATGTTGAACAATACGCACAAGATGTTGACTTTCAAGAGGTATATTTAAACTTGAGTCAAGGCCACCAAGTAGAGGAATTAGACTACCATGTTCATGATAATATGTTGTATCATTTGGGAAAACTTTGTGTTCCACGGGGAGAGAGAATAAATGTCACAAGGGAAGCACACACTTCTATTATTGCTAGACATTTTGGTGTAAGTAAAATAGTGGCAGATCTTCGGAGGTATTTTGACAAGCCTCGTATGCTTGAAAGTATGTCATGTTTTATCAAAGGTTGTTCATTGTGTGTAGTCAGTAAGCCTAGTAATAGGAAATTAGGATTGTACACACCACTTTCAATGCCTTCATGTCCATGGGAGAGTGTTTCTATGGATTTTGTGGGAGGTCTACTTTTATCAAGAAAAGGTCACGATTATTTGTATGTAGTTGTGGAGAGATTTGATAAGATGTGCATATTAATGCCTTGTAAAAAACAAATTACAGCTGAATAAACAACTCAACTTTTCTTTCAAAATATATGGGTTCATTTCAGATTACCTACTTCTATTGTAAGTGATCGTGATTCTCGATTTGTTGGGATTTTTTTGTCAAGTTTATGGACTTGATGGACACCAAGTTGAAGAAACGTACAACCTTCCATCCGGAAACAAATGGTCAAACTAAAGTGGTTAACATAACAATTATTCATTTGCTAAGAGGATATTGCAGCAAAAATCCTTAGTTATGGGATGAATAATTGCATTATATTCAGCATGCTTACAACCAAGCAAAACACTCTTCTACTCTAACTTCGCCTTTCGAGGCATGTCTTGGTTATTTGACTACATATCCTTTGGATTTCATATTTGAGAAAGATGTAGTTGTATATGGACATAGAGACATAGACAAAGAAAAGAAATTCATTGAGCAAATTCAGTTGATTCACCAAACAATTCAAGAACGACTAGAAAAGAGTTAAGGCAAGTATAAAGCAAGGCATGATAAGCATCATGTGGATGATCAGTTTCAAGTAGGTGATTAGGTTTGGTTCTACATTAGCAAGGGAAAGATTCAAGGTGAAGGTAAAAATCTCAAACCAATCCGTTATGGTCCATTTAAAATTCTGGAAAAGATTGGTAATAATGCTTTCAAGCTTGATTTGCAGTCATATATGAAAATTTATTCTGTTGCTAATGTTGAAAATTTGAGATTGTATGAGCCTCATTTGGTTGAATATCAAGGAGAAAATGTAAAGATTCCATCAATTGAATATTTTTCTCCAAAATTCCTTGATGTGCTTCAACAAGACACTATACTTGATAGGAAGAGCAAGGAAAACAAAAAGGAGAAATATTGATTATCCTCCAGTGGGACTTAAAGGTACAAATCCAACAAAGGCCAAATGGATTGAAGAGGGGAAGGTGAGGGAACAATATCCCCATCTGTTCAATAACTAAATATAATATTTTGGGGTCCAAAAGCTTCCAGTGGGGAGGAGTGATCAGGTGCTCAAGTTTATGCTAAAAAATCAAAGTGTCAGAATCTTGAAAAACTTAGCTTTAGATTGAAGATCTCGTTATTCTGAATCTAATGGTGTGAACGACACTCAAATCCGAGTTCGTATGCAGAAGTTAGAGCAAGTCAAAGTTAAAGTTTCACTTATCTACATGGCAGAATTGGATGACGTGGCAAAACCCTTCAGTGATTGAAGAGGTGCCAAGTGATAGGCTACCATTGGTCCTCACATATCGCAATTGCAGGTAAGGAGTTAAGGTAATTGGCCCTGGTAAGGTTGGGAGTAGCTATGTGATATGATCACATAGTGTAATCATAGTGGCAATAAGAATCGACCCCCAGACATTGTGATGCGATATCAACCCAGGTTGCGATAAGATATCAGCCCGGATAGTGATGCAATAAACCGCAATTGCATATCAAAATTGCACAGAGAACAAGCCCGTAGTTTATTACCGCCATACATCACCGATTGCGATTCATGATTTGACAGATAGGCTATGGCCCATGACGCGACAAAAATCTCACTCGGTTAGTGGATTTTGGAGCAGAAATGAGGGTTTTTGCCGATTTTGGAGCAATTTGTGGAACGAATAGTGGGAGAACTAGGAGAAGTCATAAATTCTTTAGTTCTTATTCAAATTGTATGCAAAAAGAGGCTAGATAGTATTCTGAACTCATTGAGACAAGTTTCAAAGACATTTTAGCATTTTAAACACACTTTTGTTGTAATTTTGAGCATAATAGAGAGGCCCAAGCATTGGAAGATGGACCAAGGAGACGTAGCCCAAGAGGGGTGAACTCCTCATCAAATCTATGTGTTGTTTGTTGTATCTGATGTTCTTTGTTGTTATTTTGTTGTTGTTCAGCCTCTGTTTTATGTGAAATTGTTCATAACATTTACATAAGAAACTCTCATGGGAAGCAGTTAATTAAGCAAACATGGTGAATCCTTAAGCACTTGATAAACATCTTAGGTTTTATTCTAAATGGAGAATTAGCACATCATTACTAACCTGCTCCATTTCATATCAAGAACAATTAAGGAAATATTTATATAATCCACTTGACATCCACTTGTCTCCTTTTATATTGGTACAAGAAGAGATTAATTTCAATATAAAGAGAGGAGGTTTTTATGATGTCAAGCATGCTGGATAAATGACATTAGAAAGATAAAAAAATATCTTGAATTTTTAACGTTACATGATTGTTGTCCAATCATGCATGGGCTCTTTGGTAAGCATGCATGTAAATGCTAGTTTGTAGTCTATAAATAATGGGGTCTCTTCCACCTATTTCATGCGACAAGATTGGATATGTTGTATCCTCTTCACAAATGTGTGGGTGGCCTTGAATGAAGGACACACTCTTGTTTAGTTGGTGTAGGACGTGTTGATGTAGGTCCCAACATTCAGGACATAGTGTTAATAAGAGGTAGAATGTTAGTGCAATATATCTATGGAAGGTAAATTAAAAGTGATCAAGAAGTAGATCTGATTGCTACAAGAGTAGATCACATGGATATATGGGAAAATCACAATTAGTTGAAGATTAGATCACATGGATTAATGGTAAGATTATTGACAAGGAAGATAGGGTTAGTGGAGTAGATGAATATTGAAATTTGGTTTAGATCATTGTCTTTTAGTGAGGATCAATTAGGATTATTCATTATGCATCATTATTTAGACACATATCACCAGTGAAAATCAGTGGCATCACTAGGCATAGATACATGGAATGTTAAACAAACTCATTAGGCTCACATGATCTCTTGGCATAGTTTGGATTCTCATGTTGGAACACATCTCAAGCCAACAAAAAAATGATCCTTCTATTTGGTGGTTCTCTTGTGTAGATAAATGACCAGTAGATCTAAATGGTCCATCCCAATATCTTACGGTTTTGAGAGAAACATTTAGTTCATTCCAGAATATATTCATCTCACATAGTAGAACAAATAGGCAACTACATACAATAGATGGTGCTAAACTAATCAATCAATCATCCACTTGCCACACACAAAAAATATGGATTCACACTTGTAGGCGGTGTGGTTTCTTTACATGAATGTTGGGACTTATTACTTTAGGATGAGTTTCCCATGAACCAACAAGATATCTCCTTATATCACAACATGTCATCTTGCATAGATTGTGATGCAAACCCGACATCGTATTCGAGCACAAGGTTGCTTAGAACCCACAGTTCCCAATTATTATTCCCATCATTGCTTCCTTAAAATCTGTATCACAAGTACTAGGATCTAAATCCCTTATGAAACCAAATTACAATGGGAGGAGCCCAAAGGGCTAGTTCCTCTATGCAAATAGACTATTTACGTTTACAGGTGGGAGAATCAATAGGGGATGGAAAACTCTACGTGAGTATGGAAATAAATAAATAAATAAATAAATAAATAAATATATATAATATATATATATATATATATAATATATATATAATATATATATAATATATATATAAACAAACATATGTGGTAAACCTCCACGGTACACCTTAACCCTTAGGATTGGGCCTATGCGAAACTGTCCTACTCTTCTCCATCCCATTCCACTTGGTCTTTAATCTACCTCTATATTTCCAACAACGACTCACTGTGATCGACATGTAGTCGATAACACATAAGTTTGGCTCAAAGAGATCAACGTTATATAAATGAACACTTGTGAAGACCGTTGGGGTAAGCCCTTCAGGCGGGGTCCATTATGCTACACTGGCCTACTCCTTGTAGCCCGAAAAAATAACAAAAATGATTACAAAAACCCACTGGGGTAAGCCTTCTAGGCAAGACCCGCTCTTACCTTGTTTGAATATTTAGATTGTCGTGTCCCAACGTTGAAAGCTCGATGCGTAGCTGTGGGTTCTTGAACGCTTATTATTGGGTTAGGCATCGGTTGGCTAGGCTCCACCCACTCTATGCCAACCTGACGATAAACTTCGATGCACCATAAAATAACCTCTAGGTTCTTCAAGTCTCCGACCTGCTACTCTTTAATATGAAACTTTCGACACTCTCCCTATGATTATTACTTACGAGATGATGAGTCTCAGTTCCCCTCTACCTGGTCGCTTAGACTTGGGGTTACAACAATATTTATGGGGTATTATCTCTGGGATGATGTGTCATGACCCTTGCCTTCCCAATCGCATAGACTTGGGGCTTCTAATAGTTCCTTCAGGATGATAGTCTCCGGGTGACAAAGAATTTTCTATCTCCCGCTCTCGTCTATTGCCGTATCCCGACACTGTCTATTGACGGATCACTGTCAATGCCAATGCGTTAAGTATTGGGTCTTCCTAGATTATTTTATATTCTTTCGCGACCTGGTTTCGCTCCTCCTCTAACTTTCTTCGGCGCTCTTCAATATTTCCTTTCAACTTTGGCCATGCTCCTGTTTTGCCACTCTTAACAAAACCTCCATGCTCTCTCCTCTAGAGTTTTGAGTGACCAAGATCTTTGATCCAACTCAATGATCAATGATCAATGATGTCCTTCCATGGCTCTTCTTGGTTGTATTGTGCACATGGCAATACTCAGTCCTGCAAATATTGTCTGCCTCTTGAATCCACTGTTTTACATTATTATAATCACAAGACCACTCGTTTAAGTGTTATTATGCACACAAAATGATGCGACACACTGCTATCCCTCATAATCTTTCCACGCACACACAATTCACTCTTATAGCTTATGATTCCTTGCAACTAGTTAATTGGAAATACTGGTGCTCAACCAAGATCAAAGATTTAATAAATACACACAGGGTTACTGTTCACAGGAGTTTGATGCATAAACAAAAGATCCAAGACTAACAAAGTCTCCATAGACATAATTATGTTTACAGGTATACAAAGGCCCAATTTGTAAGATTCCATCCTAGGGTCCTCTAACAGAACTAGATTCTCTAATTTCAAATACAATAAAACGGGAAATAATTTATTTCTAACTAAACATTTAATTGATGATAATTTCCCATTAAAATTTATTTCCTACAATTAAATAATGAGCATTTCATTTCAATCACTTACATGAGTAATCTATAAATAGAGGAATACCTGTTCCGATAACCTGGTTGAGATGCCCCTGAGCTCCTAATCCAGCTGGGATGCTCCTCTTGACCACCGACTCGATTTACCTCCCAGCCAACTAGGAAGTATTTTGTTATGTCTTATTGCCAAACAAATCCAGGGCTAAAAGGAATGGATTGATTGCACTAGTCATCCTTCTATAACTTTCCAATATATGCTAGAGTAAATAGATTGTAATTTGGGTAATTTTTCTAATTGCAAACGGGAACATACTTGTGTATTGGCAGGGTGGTTACGAGGTCCCTAGAAGTGGAGTAAACAGATTGTAATTTGGGTAATTTTTCTAATTGCAAACAGGAACATACTTGTGTATTGGCAGGGTGGTTTTGAGGTCCCTAGAAGTGATGAATTTGTATTTTTCTTGGTTTTATATATAGTATTAGGTTTTTTCTCATGCTCTTTGTGAATGGCACGGGTGAATTTTATCTTACACGCACTAGGTTATAGATATGTAATTTCGGTAATTTTGATTTCAAAAGATATTTTAAAGAAATGCAATGATTTCATTTGTGTATTCAATAAACACAAAATTTTATAATTGAGTAAAATATTCGCCATGCCTAGTGAGAGATTCGCCAAAAAATTATATATACATATCATATTATTGATAAAACCACCTTCCATTTTTCCTATATACCATGGAGATTCGCCCATTTATTATACATGTAAATTTGGGGGGGTTCTTAAAATTTTCCCTGTAGAGAGAGAGTTATAGTAGTAAAGTTTGATAAGTTAGACAATGACATCACGTTCCATCAAGAGTCTCCAACTGATCTATATCCTCCTATCCTCCCTGACCTACTTCCGTTCACACCATATCCATCCTCTACTGCTATATATGGTGGCATCGGCTATACCAATCTAACCACTGATAAAACCAATATGGTGGAAGTGTCGACTATATTGACCTAAATTCCCCAGTAGACAACTGGCAATCATCATCACACATATAGGGGAGTGTGTCCACCACTGCCCTCCCACGATTCCAGGTTTGGAGGTTACATGGTGGGAAATACCTCCACCCCTCCTCACAACTAGGGTCAATACTCTAATATGGACCACACTACAACGCTGATTTTATACTTGTCATCGAATAATCCAGTTAGGTAGTCTTGTCACTTGTCATTCACATTTTACCCATGTCATAAGAGTGCATATCCAGTAGATACAAAATGTAATAGAACAATGTACATTATATCTTTCCTCATGAGATGTCTCAACCTTCCCCCAATGGAAGAGTAGATCTTGGCTATCATATAGTTCTTTCCAATTTGCGGGTTAGCTGTCATTCATGCATTTATATAACAACAAGATATATATAGATAAGTGATCTTAAACATTATGTTATTAAGTCTAGTGTCCACGTGTCAATCTTGCAGTTCATACTGGAAATAAATCATAATTTCACAAGTCATTCATTAAATAAATCATATCCAATTGAGCCATACATGAAACAACAATAATTCTGATAAGTCACGCACTAGATAATTCATCACTAAGTGAGTCATACATTAGGCCATACATCAAACATTTCCATCATCAATACCAAATCCATCAAATGATTTATATAAGTAGTTTCACGTGTCCAACTAAATGCGTCAATATTATAGAATGTTCATAAATAAATAACATGGAACTGTAAAATAGAACCTTAGCATAGGTAGCTGTCTAAGTCAAAAATGGGCATCACAGATGCTCAAAAAGTGAGGGGTAGTCACGATGTATAGTCTCTGCATCCTCTCAAGTAGTAGATCCTGGGCTATACTTGTTCCACTGGACCTTAACTTGGTCCACCATGTGACGTCTGAGCTGTCGAACCCTACGGTCGAATATGCGTAATGGTTCGACCACTATGGTTCCCATGTCCGAGACCTACAATTCCCTCCAATCCAGTTTGTGAGATTCATCAGAAACATAATGTTGTAATATAGATACATGAAAAAGATCATGAGTTTTATGCAAATGGGGTGGAAGTACAAGACGATAGGCAACTGGTCCAATCTTCTCCTTGATCTTAAAGTGTCCTATGAATTGAGGTGACAACTTTGTCCCTTTCCCAAACCGAATGGTGCTTTTGTTGGGTCGGATACAAATAAAAACTTGGTCCCCTACTTCATAACTATGATCAATCCTATGTGAATCAACATAACTCTTCTATCTATCTTGTGCTTCCTTTAACCTTTGTCGAGCCTGCTTTACCTGTTCCTCTATTTCTTGAACTAATTCGGGCCCAACTATTACTCAGTCCTCCAACTTTTCCCAACTCAATGGTGTCCTACATGGCCTTCCATATAGAGCTTGATAAGGAGGCATCCCGATTGAACTGTGGTAATTGTTATTATAGGAAAACTCTACCAATGGTAAGTACCTTTCCCACTGAGTATGATTATCCATGACGTACATCCTAAGCATGTCTTCCATAACCTGATTTACTCTTTCAGTCTGCCCATCTATTTTTGGATGATATGTAGTGCTCAGGTTCAACTGAGTCCCTAGTGATGGCTGCAAATTTGTCCAAAACCTAGATTTAAATCGAGAGCCTCTATCAGAAATGATCTTTATGGGTAACCCGTGTAGTCGAACAACTTCACTTATAAACACTCGTGCCACATCAGTAACATCGTAAGTGTCTCTTACTGGAATGAAATGTGCACTTTTGGTCAATTTATCAACTATAACCATTATAACATTGTGCCTCTATGAAGTGAGTGGCAAACCCACAAAAAAATCCATGGAAATTACCTCCCATTCAGACATAGGGATGTCATGAGGTTGTAGGAGTCCTGCTGGATGGCGATGATCAACCTTCACTTGTTGACATTCAACAAATTTGGTGAAAAACTGGACTATCTCGTGGTTCATGCCTGCCCAAAAGAAGAGTTTCTTCGTGTTCGCGTACATCTTCTTTACTCCAAGACGTGCACAATAGAGTGCTCTATGTGACACTTCGAGGATGGTCCTTCTTATACCCCCTTCCTTAGGTATGTACATTCTCTCTTGAAATCTCAATAGTCCATTTGGTTCAAGGACATATCCCTCAAACTTTGGTTCTATCTGCTTCCCACTATGGAGTGCTGAGATGACCTTTAGATACCAACTATCTTCAAAGAGTTTCTCCAACACATGTTCCCTCAAATTTACCTTTAAGGCTACTAGGGAGAAGGTTCGTGGTCTCTTGCTTAGTGCATCAGCCACCACATTCTCCTTTACCTTGATGTACGAGATCTCAAAATCATACTCACTCATGAATTCACTCCACCGCTTTTGTCTAGCATTAAAATCCCTTTGAGTGAAGAGATGCTATTGGTTTGTAGATTTCCGTGGAGTGGTTTTTGATAACTTGAATTCGGATTTTCCACAGTGTTCATTTTTTGTTTGTCAATGTTTCAAGTCTAGACCAAGACTCATCATCAGGAATGATTTACAGAGAAGAGAAACATGTGTGATAAATATGGTGTAGGTGGGATGCTGTGAAGGGATGCTTTAGGTTTTGATGATCTGTTATTAACTCAAATCTTCTCCCAACGAGGTAGTGTCTCCACAGTTTCAAAGCTAACATCACTACTGCTAATTGTAAGTCATGGGTAGCATACAACTCTTCATGTTTCTTCAATTTTCTAGATGCATAAGCTATTACTCCACCTTCTTGCATCAATACTACAGCCAATCCTTGCTTCGAAGCATTGGTGCAGATAGTGAAGTATTTTTCCATGTTTGGTACTCGAAGGATCGGTGCACTAGTTAGTAACCTATTTAGTTTTGTGAATGCAGTGTCACATTCATATGCCCATTCATACCTGACCCCATTCCACTATAATGCGGTGATGGGTTTTGTAATCCTCGAAAACCCTTCCACAAACATGCAATAATACCCTGTTAGCCCCGTAAAACTACATACCTCATGAGCATTTTTTGGTATTAGCCAATCCACTATGGCCTTCACCTTTTATGGGTCAACTGAAATTTGTTTTCCTGAAATGATGTGCCTAAGGTAATGAACTTTCTTTTGAAAGAAGGAACATTTTGACAATTTTACATACAATTGATTTTCCCTTAAGTAAGTCAATACAATCCTTAGGTGCTTTTCATGCTCCTTTTCATTCTTGGAATACGCAAGAATGTCGTCCACAAATATTTGCACAAATTGGTCCAAATACTTCCTGAACACACCATTCATGAGGCTCATGAATACTACTGGTGCATTGATCAAACCAAATGGAACAACTATGAACTCATAGTGCCCAAACCAAGTTCGAAATGTAGTTTTTGAGATGTCCTCTTCCTTAATCCTCAATTGGTGGTATCCAGATCGTAGATCGATCTTTGAGAAAACCGTTGCTCCCTTCATTTGATCAAATAGGTAATTTATTCGAGGTATCGAGTACCTATTCTTTATTGTGGCTCTATTCAAGTCCCTATAATCTATGCATAGCCGTAAGGAACCATCCTTCTTCTTGACAAAAATCACTGGTGCACCCCAAGGTGAAATACTAGGTCTGATAAATCCCAAGTCTAGGAGCTCTTTTAACTACATCTGCAACTGACAAAGTTCTGGAGTTGTCATCCTATAGGGTGTCTTACATATTGGTTCTGCACCAGGTTTTAGGTCGATTGTGAAATCAATCTCCGTTACAGGAGGTAATCCAGGCAATTCCTTAGGAAAAAAACCCTTGAATTCTGACAAAATTGGGTGTTGATCTAGGGAGGGTCCTCTCTGGTCACTTACAGCCTCGACCACATATAGCTTGCAACCTTGTCAGAGACAATGTTTTACCTTCATCATGGATATGAATTGTAGTGACACTCCTCTCTTGATTCCAAAAATCTCAATTGGCCTACCTTCATCATGTAAACAAATCACCTTCTTCTTGAAATAGTCTACCAAAGCTCAATGAGCTTCTAGCCAGTCCATTCCAATAATTACATCATACGTCCCCAATGTTGTGACGTATGCCTTCAACTTAGTCATACACACCTCGAGGTTTACCTGAGATTGGTCAACACTAGTTCCTACTACTTGTTTTATCCCAAAAGCCATCTCAACTTGCTTAAAGTCATCGTGCTCATAGGCTGCCAACCCACATTTTTCTAATGAAACTAGTGAAATGAAACTATTTATAGCACCACAATCAAACAAAATTTTAACTTTTACTTTGTTTATCATACCTGAGGTTTCTACCACGACAGGATGGTGTTCAACTTGCTAGTTATCAATTGCTGCATAGATTTGATGGTGGCTACTTGCCCCCCCATTGGTGCTTTTCCTTCTCTATAGTTGTTACCAGCTTGTAACTCAAGGCAGTCACATTGGTAATGAGGTTCCCCACATCCCCAACAAGTGATGCACGGTAGACCTTGAACTGAATGTTGTGGAGTTCTTTGGAAAGAGTTCCTTCCCTTGGGACCCTTGCCCTTACTTATTTCTCCTTGCGTATGACCTTGATTTGCATGCACCCTTGAAGCTGCGGGTGAAGTTGCACTAGTAACCATTAAAATTCCCACTGTTGGTGCTCTGGGTACAACCCTATTTCCATATGGTGGTGGCCTCAAACTTCCTCCCCTGGGGAAGGTACAAGGGATCTTCCCCATAAACCTTGGTTGGCATGGAAAAATGGATTTGTTTCCACCATTTAACTCTAAGTGTTCTGCGACATAATGAGCATGTTCCACAACTTTTGCAACTGAGGATGTTTTCCACATCCACACTATTGCCCTAATCTTAGGGTTCAATCCATAAATAAAATGATCTACTTGGCGTTGGTCAGTATCCATGTAGGAGACACACTTGACCAATTCCATGAATCTAATTTCATATTCTTCTACCGTACGATTTCCCTGTACCAAGGAATGGAAGGCTCCTACTTGTTGTTCTTCATAATACGCTGGCAGGTACTTTTTCCTAAATCTCTCCTCAAATAACACCCAAGTAACTGTGTCCAGAGTGAGGTGTAGTTGTTGCTCTAAGTTACCCCACCAATTCAGAGAACTATCCCTGAGGTTTTACAAAGGACAAATGATTTTGGTGGAAACCTTCTCATTCCTTCTAACCAGGCCTCTGCATGTTCACTGGCACGACCTCTTGCAAACTTTGGAAGCTTAATCTTTTGGAGCTCCCTAGTAATGTCGTCAATTGGAGGTCCTCTATCAGAGTCTCTTTATCCTTCGAGATTTCCTAAACCTAATGGAGGGTGCTCCACTTCCATTTCATTTGTTTGGTGCCCTTTTAAAGTCTCATTAATTGCTTATAGGGAACGCAATATGAGAGTCAATTCCAGTGAAGGTAATGGGTTATTTGTAGGAGGTCCTTGTGATGACTCTCCCTGACCTTGATTTCTTCGTGTCCTCACCATTTTGAATTGTCCAAATATCTGCATGATGTGCAAGACTCATTAATCCCTCTTACCTGACTCACATACATGTGTATAACGATAGTCATAAGTTTTCCTTTTACTATGCTCGTAAACAAGAATTATTAGTACTGAGAAGATTCCCAAGGATCTACTAAATCCTCTCATGTGTGAGTACTACATAACTTACAAATTTTCTCTTGAGACTTGCTAGGGCACTGGTGTAATGTACTTGTAAGTTATGCTCTAACACAAATTGTTTTCTTTAGTACCATAGCTATAATTTAATTTTATTCCTTCCATGGCCATTAGTTGTTCCTTCCCACCATTTTATATTATGCTTTTAAAATCTTTTATGTCCATTTTATGAATCTTGGGACCCCCTATAGGACATATAAACAATTGGTCTCACCTCTTGAAGAGGCAGTGCCTTTGAAGCAAGGTTCCTAAGCAATTATCCATGAACGCATATATATATATATATATATATATATATATATATATATATATATATATATATATATATATATATATATATATAATATATATATATATATATATATATATATATATATATATATATATATATATACATACATACATACATATGTATATATATATATATATATATCTATTAGTTTAAAAGAAGAAAAACTACATTGCCAAAATAAATGTGACTTCCTACTAGCTTAATAATCAAAATCTAAAATACTGTGGGATGAAAGAATGCCACTTTGTGATATTAATAGAATGGAGAATGAAAATTAATATCACTTATATACTTGCAAAACACATAAATCTCAATTTCAAAATGTATTTAACATATAATTTTCATAACTTCTTAACTCATCGAACTAATAGAATTCACAAAAGCTTTTAGGTCAATATTTGTGACTTAATTTCAATAGATTTAGATTTTTTTTTTTTTTTTTTTGAGATGGTTGTGAGGTTGCAAGATTGAGCCACATATTGAATGAGTGGCGTAGCTTTGGTATTCACAAAATGAGTTAAATTCGTGCCTAGAGCAATGTGTTTCATACCCAAACATTGTCAGACATGTTTTCAATCTTCAAGGATCGAAGTTTTCAAAGACTCAGAAACATAGAAGGCAATTTTGTGAAACTAAAAAAAATAACAACAAAGACCAAAAGAGGCCTACGCAGATTCAAAGATTCCAAGGGATGGCTAGTTGAAGACTCTTTCAGAATACTAGAAATACTGTTTTGCACCCAACAAAATCATTCTGATGGGAAAAGCGCAGAAATAAAATCTGCCATGGAGTCTCTTTTGCCATATGAACTTATTTAATAAATTCTAGATAATCAACCTAAAAAGGTATAACTTGAGATATGAACTTTAATACTTACATGGAAAAGCTCTCCAATTTTTTGAGATGATATAAAGATGCTCACAAATGGTATATATATAGTTTTATCTAATATTATAATTAATATACATTTATAAAATATATATATATATATATATATATATATATATATAAATATATATATGAGAGAATTTTATTTATAGACAAATGTTGTGATTTAGGCACAGGAAAATTATACAATGGAAGTTTGTAAATAAAAAAATTCTAGTTATGATTGCTTAACTAAAACTTAGTTGTTTAAAAGAATGAGAATAATTTTTTTTAATGAAAATACGAAATTTCATTAAATTACATGGCCATGGTGAGAGGCACTGGAACTATTTTGTAAAATGCAACACACGGGTGCAAAACCAAACTAGATCACCTTTGGCAGTGTTTTGAGCGCATGTACGGAGGTGTCAGCTTTGGGACATGGTAAGCAGGTTCATGCTTATATTGTCAAAACATGATTTGAATCAGATGTCTTCGTAGGGAATACATTCATAGATGCCTATTCCAAATGCAAAAGCATTGAAGATGCAAGTAGAGTATTTGGCAACATGATTGAAAGAAATACTATTTCATGGAATGCAATAATTGCAGGATATTCTCAAAGTGCTGTATCTGAGAATGCCGTGACACTCTTTTTCCAAATGCTACTGGTAGGGCTAAAGACGGACCAATTTAGCTTTTCCAACGTTCTGAGTGCATGCGTAAACTTAACAACTTTGGAACAGGTAGGCAGGAATCATTTGAGAGTGAGGAGTTTTTTGATATTCAGAATTTAGAAGGACAAGATCATATTTTGGTAGAGATAAATCAGAGCATTAGAAAACATGGAAATGATGAAAACCTTGAACGGAGGGGCAAGAGGAATCATGACCATACATTAGTTCATGGTAGTGGAAGCTAGGCCTCCAAAGTGATAGGCTTTGGCCAGGGTTCTACTGGTTCAGGTCAGGATTCAAGGTATTGGGATAGGGATGATAGGAGAAGAGGTGAAGGGTTTGACGAGGAGGATTTTCAGACCTCAGATGCATTTGTGAAGTCTGCTTTCAAGCAAATAAGTGTTAATTTGGGGAAAGAGAAGAACAATATCACTGAGAATAGTCTTAATAGTCATGAACAAGGTGGACCACAAAAAAAATGACCATAATATTGATAAAATTGTAGGAGTAGGGAAATTTAAAGGCTCGGCTAGTCAGAAAAGGGTTACGAAAAAACAAGACAAGATCTTGGAAATGGAGATTTGTACAATGAACAAGGTTGGAATGAACTCAAACTATATGAAGCACAATATGAGGTAGATTTGAAAGGGGAATTTGGTTCAAATGAAACAGTCAATGAAAAGAGTTCACAAAAGACAAATAGTAGCATTGATATAAAAAATCGTGTTGGAGAAAAGGCCACATCAATTGAAGGAAAAATTAAGAAGACTTCCAAGACACATGATCATGAGCAGGTTAATGTAGATGATAAGTATGATGATGGTATTGATGATGTTGACATTCGTTCAGAAGATAAGAGTTTTGATATTAACCCGAAGCACCCTCGTGATTTTTCATGGATGCAAACTGATCATTTTCAAAGTAATGATAGACAAGATTTACTTGAGATTGAAAGTAACTTAGATAAAGGGAATTTAAGTGAGGGAAAAATGAAGAAACTTTTAGTCAGTGGTTCCATAAATGATTTTCATCAGGAAGTTTCTTTGTACAAAGACCATGCACAAGGTTATAATGGAAAAGATTCAACCAATGCTCAAAATACTTTGGCTACAGATGGAAAACCAAAAGAAAGTCTGGGAAGTGACTTTGACAAGGATTTGTCTTTATTTATACATGGTTTTCTGCTAGATATTGAAAATGTTACTTTGAGAGTATGGTCAGAGAACTCAACAAACATACATAGTGACAATTGTTCTTGGAAAGTGGATGCTCAGAAGAGGAACATATATTTGTAAAAAAAACATCGTAAATGTCCAAGTCTTCCATGCGAGGTAGAATTTTTAAACTCAAGTGTTGGGCTTGTAGAGCCTGATGAGAATCCAAAATTTGCAAAGTTTTTGTTACAATTTGTTGAAAGTGAGGAGAAACCTGAAGGAGTTGATGCATGGGAGCCAAGGTTTGTAGGTCATCAAAGTCTTGAAGAAAGAGGAAACTCATTTTATGCCAGAAATCGGAAGCTGCATTGTGGTTTTGTAAAGGGGCCCCAAGGATCTTTAAGTACCGGATTTGACTTGTCTGAAAATGATGCTGAATTCTTAAGAACATGCCATATTGTGGTATCTTCATGCATCCTTGGAAAGTCTGATAACATAAGGATACCGGAAAGTAAGCTGGATGGGGTAGCCAGACCAGGTCATTTATAAAGCTGCAAAAGAAATCACTGGGGTTGATGATGCTACAAAATGTATTGTAGTGGGAGACTCTCTCCATCATGATATTTTGGGTGCAAATAATTCAGGTATGCAGTCAGTTTTTATGGCTTGGGGTATACATGCCAGTGAGGTTGGAATAAATCAGTTTGGAATGGTTCCAGATGAAGCAACAATTGAAGTTCTTACCTGCTTAGATGGTGCCTATCCTTCATATGTCATTCCTTCTTTTATATGGTGCTTAGAATATCATTCACATTGTTTATACACAGTAATGCACTACTTTCATAATATAATTTTAACATCTCTCACAAAAGAATATGCTCTATTATTTTGTTTTTTTCTTCTCATGGATTAATCATGCTACAATAACTTGTATGCATGAAATCACATTCTGGATGTGTAAATTCTGAATTTTCTTATTTAGTGAATGGAAAATAGATTTATTTGGTTGCTCGCACTCTTTAATACTTGACTATGTGCATCTACCATGGCACAGAGAAGTTGTAAACATCTTGAAGGTTTTCTTGTTTGCATATTTGTGGAATATTGAGTAGACAAGTTGATCAGTTGCGCTCAAGTTGGAACACTTGCCATGCAACAACCCATGTTTATGGTATACATGCTCCAAAATCTGAGACACAGAAATGTGAGACTATGTGATAGTCGAGGTAATATATACCATATATGAAGCTCTGCTGAAAGTAGAGGAAGAAAAGATATCTTGACAATGATGAGAGACATCCAATTCATTATGTATGACATAGCAGAAGGTATACAATAATATGGTGAAGATGGTTTTTAGATATGTTAATTACAGGTTCACATCCTAAATAACTTCTTTTCTATTTTAATTCATAACAGGTATATCTTGCTTGTATTTTTTTGGCTGAAATTTTCTTTTCCATATTAATAGAGAGCAGTCTTCAAAGGACTATACTGCATATCAGTCATGGCATTCTAAACTGATCCTGATATACTGAGAATAAGGTGGAGAAATCAGTTCCACATACTTTTTATAAAAAAAAAATTAGTGGGGATTTGTGTCTAGTGGGTCTTAGGTCTAGATTTTGAACCTGCTCTGATACCACGTGTAAGACTCCATCCTAGGGTCCTCTAATAGAACTAAATTCTCTAATTTCAAATACAATAAAATGGGAAATAATTTATTTCTAACTAAACATTTAATCAATGATAATTTACCATTAAAATTTATTTCCTACAATTAAATAGTGAGCATTCATTTTAATCACTTACATGAGTAATCTATAAATAGAGGAATACCTGTTCCGATAGCTTGGTTGAGATGCCCCTGAGCTCCTGATCTTGTTGGGATGCTCCTCTTGACCACCGACTAGATTTACCTCCCAGCCAACTAGGAAGTATTTTCTAGCCCAGAAAACCTCCACAGGTTCCCTAGCCCTTTGAGCCCAAGTCCAAGCAGATGTAGTGTGTCCAAGATAAACAATACTCTCCTTCTCTCCCTTCTCTCTTCCCCACATTACTCTCAAAACAAATCCTCCAAAACCACAACCAAACCAAAAGCAAAAGCAAGACCAAGGATCTCCTCTTCTCCCCTCATCCTTCCTCTTTTATGCCCCCTTCTCTTCTCCACCTCAACCACCTCTCATTAATGTCATAACTACCCCCTCACCCTTACATTTGACTTACCTTCTCCCAAGTAAATTTGAGAGGACATTTTGGGGATGAGATATGAATATATAATTTGGTAATTAATTGGAGAGGACCATGTCTTCTCCCAAGTAAATTTGAGAGGACATTTTGGGGATGAGATATGAATATATAATTTGGTAATTAATTTGAGAGGACCATGTCTTCTCCCAAGTAAATTTGAGAGGACATTTAGGGGATGAGATATGAATATATAATTTGGTAATTAATCGGAGATGACCATTTCTTCTCCCAAGTAAATTTGAGAGGACATTTTGGGGATGAGATATGGATATATAATTTGGTAATTAATTAGAGAGGACCATGTCTTCTCCCAAGTAAATTTGAGAGGACATTTTGGGGATGAGATATGAATATTTAAATTGGAATAAATGGAAGGAGACCATATCCTTTCAAAATTTAAATTTGAGGAGGTAAGTTGGGAATTGAATAATAACAAAATTTATATCAGTAATAAACTTACAATTTCACCAATGTAGGTATGTACCCATATTTCTTGATAATTATAAGTCAATATTCTAAGGTAATTTAAACACTAGTAAAATTTGCATGATAAGATTAAGTAGGGCATTACACAATTTGGCTAGATTTACATTAACAGGTTCATTTTGGCCTCAAGCCTGTTCTCGGCTTCTTCAAGCCTCTCGCTTTTTTTCTCCACACACACACCTGTTTTCTCTATATATCCTATTTCTTTATGAATTCAATTAAAGTTTGTACAAAGGATTGAAAACCAACTTTTGGTTTCATATCCTCAATTTCTTCTTGGATCCACGAAAGACTCACGTTAGACCCCTTAACTTAGGTTATGAATCTACCAACAATCTAACCGCCCAATAGTCTCTCTAACTCTTACATAATTGTCGAGATCCCTATGAAAGATATATCTGATTACGTTTTCCCATACTTTCATACAAATGGTTATGACACATAGGTTTATACACTCAAAATAAATATTTAAAATTAACTTTGGGAACCAACTCCCTTGTTAAATGGATTTTACCTCTATCGTAGTCAAAATGAATTTTGACTTGGAGGTAAGATGCTCTTACATCATACTCCCAAAGTTCAAAAGATTCATGGTCCCTTTACCATGTGTTGGTGAAGTTATGCTTTCCTGGATCCTAGATTTTGTTCTGCAATAGGTCCTCCTCCTTATCATGTTGTTGTTGGTCCATTGTCTTCTTCATTCTTCTAGACTTCCATAATTTATGTTGCAATTCTCCCTTCTCCTTGTTGATATATTCTTGTTCTTTTCGCCTCAACAAATTTCTGCCCTCTCTTTTATTTTGTGCAACATGGCTCTCCTGAGACACCTTATACATCCATTTTATGATCTTCTCAATCTCTCAGTGTAACTTGTCTTCCGACTACCAAAAATCATTCATTCCTTGTTGGGATGTGTTGTTGTCCTCTGTTAAATCATCAAGTTATCAATTGTTTATAATGGCTTCCCTCTTGGTCTACATTTGTTGTTGGAATGCATCATCACTACTGCCTATTTTTTGCTACATTTTCTTCATAGGAACCCAATCTTTATCCTATATGAAATTTTTGTAGTCCACCATTGTCTTATTTTCTTCACAATTGGTCTTGGGATTATCCAACCAATTTCCTAAGAAAATTGATTCTGCTACAACAAACTCCATATCCATGCCTTTTCCAACTTGCATGGGTTTCTCAAATGTTCCATGTCCATGCCTTTTCCAAATTGCATGGGTTTCTCTAATGTTTCCTATGCTTCCTTAAATTCCATCCAACGGTTTGGTCCCTGCAAAAAAAAAATAAAAAAATAAAAAAATAATAATAATTTAAAACCATAAGGATCCTTAGCTTCATTTGGTATTTCTTGCACCATTTCTTCATTTTGTTCTTCATTCTACCTATAATTTGTGAGACGTTCAGTTAGCCTCCCATCAACATCTTCTTCATCACTTTCTCCAAGAACTCGTCCCTATTCTAGTGCATAAATAATCTCCTCAACAATTATCCTCCGATGTTGCGTCATTTATCTTTCCAATTGAGCACTTAATATCTATTCAAACTCCTTGAGTTTCTCCATTAACTAAGCATTCAATCTCTGTCTCATCTTCACCTGCAACAAATTCCACTGAACCTTCTTCCGAAGAATCCATATATAACCATGGTTTTATTCATCTTGTTATAACAATACTATCAAAACTTATATTTGTAATTTAATTTAAGCTATCCCCTTCTCTCTTTCTTCCTCCCTCCTTCTTCCTATGTCAACTGCTTTGGCATTCCTTTCTCTATGAGTCTTTCCTAAAACCATCATATGACCATCAATAATTACTTTATCCTCTGTGTCTTCTTCTTGTGAACTCTCCTTATTGATTCGTGAGTTGTAACCAAGCTTTTTTCTCATAGTAATCCCTGTTACAAATACCTCACCAAGATTCCTTTGAGTTCAACCTTTTGGTATTACTGGTTCCTCCTCTCAAACTTCCTCTTGACAGTTCTCCCACACTCACTGTGGAAGTTCCCTCTCTTTTCTAGACAACTTCTATCCAACTGCTGCTTGTTGGAAGTTGTTTCTATTCTTATTTTGGTTCTTTGCAATAGAATCTCTTCTCCTTCTATAGAGCATGTTTTCTCTTCAACTTTAAAAGCTGTTGGCTCCTGCAATATAACTTCTCACTTATTTTGAGAACTCTATTGTTCTCACCTCCTCTTTTCTTCAATTCATCTTGATATTGGGTTTTGTCATAGTGCTTATTCCTCTCATCTCTAAGAGCCTGCTTACTCCCTCTTATTCTTTCACAACCTTACCGACTATCATTCTGCATGCAATCCTATGTGCATACCTCCTCAAACTAAGAACATTTCAATTTGTATTTCCATTTGTTGATTATCCAAGAGCTCCAAGCCTCTAGATTATTCATGCATTTCTTTGCTTCCTATATGTTTCTCTAGTAGTCTCAAATCTCTACTGTCTCTGCACTGTTGTATAATAATGTAAGCTTGTTCTATCTACCACCTCTCCTTCTTTTTTTAAAAGAATTTTTTTCTAAAAAATGCACACACAAAACAAATTCAATTCAATCTTACTTTGTATGTATCAACTCCACTTCCATTACCGTAGTTCTTCAATATCCTTGAATCATGGTTGTTTTGCTCCAACATCCTCCAAAATTTCCAACACTCCTTTTTCAAGACTTATGCTGTGATTTTCAATTTTCCAACACAAATATAAATTGTAGAATAAACAATTTACCTTTCTTTCAAATTCCTCCATATCCGATTTTGCGACTCCACTTTCTGCTTTTGTATTCTTGATATTTTCAGAGCATTCTTTCTCTAATACAACTTGATGCAAACTTGACATAGTATTCGAGCACAGGTTCACTTAGAACCCACAATGCCCATTTTTCCTTCCCATCGGTGCTTCCTTAAAACCTGTATCACAATTTTACCAGAATCTAAATCCCTTATGAAACAAAATCATAGTGGGAGGAACGAGAAGGGCTAGTCCCTCTACGCGACTGGATTGTCTACATTTACAGGTGGGAGAATCGATAGGGAATAACCAACTCTACACAAATATGGAAACACTATATATATAACACAAACATATATGGTAAACCTCCTCAGTCCACCTTAACCCTTAGGATTAGGCCTATGCGACATTGTCCCACTCTGCTCCATCCCATTATGCTTGACCTTCAATCTACCTCTATACTTCCAACACCGACTCATTGTGATGCCACATAAACCCAACTCAAAGATCCCGATGTTATATAAATGAATGTTTGTGAGGACCGTTGGGGTAAGCCCTTATGGTGGGCTCCATTCTGCCACGTTGGCCCGCTCCTCGTAGCCCGACACAATAAGAAAACGATTACAAAAACCTGTCGAGGTAAGCCCTTTGGGCAGTTTCTGCTCTTACCTTGTTTGAATATTTAGATTGTCGTGTCCTGACGTTGAAATCCAGACACATAGCTATGGGTTCTTCAATGTTATTGCTGGGTTAGGCACCAGTCAGGTGGACTCCACTCGCTACGTTCCAACTCAATGATAAAATTCGGTGCACCATAAAATAATCTTCGACCTGCTACTCTATGATATGAAACCTTCAATGCTCTCCCTCTTATTGTTACTTTCGGGATGATGTGTCTCGATTCCCCTCTACCCGTAGCTTAGACTTGGGGTTCCAACAATCTTTCTGAGGTATTATCTTTGGGATGACATGTCCCGACCCTTGCCTTCCCATTCACGTAGACTTGGGGCTTCTAATAGTTCCTCTAGGCTTAACAATCTTCTAATGATGAATATTTTTCTGTCTCCCGCTCCCGTCTATTGTCGTATCTCAACATTGTCAATTGACAGATCCTCACTATTTCCTTGACACTCTTCAACCTTTCCTTTCAACTCTATCTATGCTTCTGTTGTGCCGCTCTTAACAAAGCCTTAGTGCTCTCTCCTCCCAAGATTTGAGTGATCAGGATCATTGATTCGACTCAATGATCAATGATCAACTCTTTCCTTCTGCAACTCTTCTTAGTTTTATTGTGCACATAACACTACTTATTCTTGCAAATAATGTCTGCCTCTCAAATCCATTATTCTACATTTTTATAATCACAAGCCTTCTCGTTTTAGTGCCATTCTATGCACAAAACGATGCGGCACACTACTATCCCTCCTAATATTTCCTCGCACACAGAATGCACTCTTATAGCTTATGATTCCATGAAACTCGTTAATTGGAAATAATGGCACTCAACTAAGCTCACGAATTTATTAAATACACATAGGGTTTTTTGAGAAGATTTTTTGGCGTAAATCACATTAGAATACATTTGTCGACGCGTTTCAAACCAATGAGTGTGGTTCATCATCAGGACAAGTTGAAGAGCTAGATCCTGGCTGCATGTTAAATAGATAGAGCAGATCATCTAATGACTATATTTAATTAGGTAACGACTATATTGGACTAGGCAACTAGACTGGCTAATGACTATATTTGACTAGGAAATGGCTAACTGGACTAGACTAAGGGATAGGGGCAAGAAAAATATAATTAATTAATTAGTTAGTGTTAGCACAGTTCTAGGCTAAGTCATGAGTAGGTTTTAAATTTTTTATTTTTTAGGATTAATTTTGTAAATTTAAAAAAAATTAAAATGCTACCGAATTTCCGGTAGTCTCCGATTTTCTTGTTCAGATAGTCTCCCCTTTTTTTCGAATAGTCTTTTTGTTCCTTTTTTATTTTTAATTTTTTTTAATTTTTTGATGCTATTGAAATTTCCGGTAGCGTCTCCCGTTTTAAAAAAATAAAGCCGAAAACGCAACTGTTTTCGATTGTCCACATGTCAGAATGGCGAAATATTTGATCCAAATCATGAGATTTCGTGATTGGATAGGTCACAAACTTTAAGTCGAGTCAAGTGGTAGTGGTGGACTGAATTAGCTAGGTATCAGTCACAGCCATAGCCAGTCGTTTCTTACTCAATTGATCTTAAATAAAGCCGTGTTTCCAAAGTTAAAACATGTCTGCAGTGTCAGTCTTAGCTATATGTTTAAATTTCGACGACCGTTCTTTCTGTTCCACGTAATGCGCTACTGGAATTTCCGGCTAGTTCGAATTAAGTAGAAAAATTACTCGATTTACAAAAAATCTCATACAGCCACCTGTAGCAGATTAGCTAGACTCTCCAAAGCAACTCGACTTCATAATTACTATTACATGTTGTCTATTATGACATGAAATCTCTTTTTATCATGAAGGGTCATATGCATAGGATATTGAACCAAAACTTTATCTCAAATATTTGAAAATGGAGGAAATTTCACTATTTCAAATTTCTGAAGTGTAGCAAAGGAGACAGTGATTGAGGTGGTTAAGAACACATCCCAATTTTTTAGGCAACCTAATTCAAGCTAATTGCAACATCTATTGGGTAGGCTTCCATAATTTGACACCTATTCTTCATAACAAGCAAGCAAATATGCATGGAATCGAAGTCTAAGAAAGGTGGAAAGCTTATGAGAATCAAACCTTAAGGAGATGAACTAGTTGATGCTAATCCAAGTGTTAGAAGACTGTTTATTTAGGTAGGCTAGTATCCACTCTAGACCAGGTTAGGAGGCTCACATTAAGGTGTAGCCCAAGAGTTTGCTCAAACTTTCAATGGATAGGAAGCTACCAACTTTGGTTTCAAATTGCAGGTTTCAGAACAGTCAATTGCAGAAGGTTTTAACCTTCCCCAGGAAGGAGAAAAGTGGTTTAAGGGACAACTCATTACAGGAGGAGATCTCAATACTTTTATTAGAGATGAATACATAGATCCTAATTGGGCCATAGTAATTCTTAGCAATTATCTTAAGAAGGAATGGGAAGAAACAATCAAACTAGTTAATATTTTTCTCACTTGTGAGAGAAGGTATACAATAGTATTTCTTTACCATATGAGGTTTCTTTTTCATTTTGCAGGTATGATGACTCTTAATCCACCCTATTTCATATTGAAGAGCTTGACCAAAATGGCAGCCAGAATTCTAACACACCAGTAAGCATCAGAATACAACCTGTATCATCAGGCAATTATCAAGGTTCTGGTTGAAGAAGAACTGAAAAATAGAAACCAAACTTGGGAACATTTCTTGTTTTATAGGGCAGGCCAACTTGCACAAAAACCCCAAGAAACTACTAAATATTCTTCAACACAGGTTCAGACAGAAAGGACATCAACTACATCAGCTGAAGGAAGTTCCAAAAGAAAGGCAAAGAAGGAAAGTGTAAGCAGAGGTACCAAAAGCAGCAAAGAGAAGCGTTTAGCTGTTGAATCTGAAAAGATAAAGGAGCAAGGTGAAAGCTATTCTGCCCAGAAAACAAAGAGCATGAAAATGGTTCCTACTGTTAGACCTTTTCCTAAGGTTTACACAAGAACTCGGAGAGGAAAACTTGCAGCTGAAGAGAAATATAAAGCACAGGTGATTCCTATTACAGATCCATTTGGGCACATCATTCCCATCATTCAGATCAATACTATTAGGGCTCATCAAACCCTAATTCAGTTGCTACATGCCCTAGACAAGTCATCACTTTGAATGCCTCCTTCCCTGAGAGTTTCTTGGACTAAAGCCCTCCATAAATGCCTCCTTGAGGGACCAACGCAACCTTGGTCAATGGTAAGTGCACTTCAGTGCAGGTAAGCCCATGTCAGGGCGCTTTCTAGAGCACTTAGGCCCACTTTGACCTGCGCTGGACGAGATTGAGCAAAATCATCATAGGGTTCTGGGAATATTCTTATCTTCTGGAGCCATCTAGAAGATTCCCACACTTATCATCTCCTATGAGCTCAAAATTGGATAGGGAATGAGTTAGGTAACCTCCTATCCTCTCATCCCTTCCTCCATGGAAACTAACTCTAAGTTTGGAAGGCCATTCAATACCCTCATTTATGACCAAACCTCCTCCATTTTCCTATAAATTGAGCACTCATCTAAGTGATCAGGGGTTGGAATTTGAGAATTTGTAAGGAGATACTGTTGGTGTGAGGTTTGAGATTGTAAGCAAGTATTGTTATGTTGCCAGAGTGTTGTGCTTTTGATGTGATGTTGGTTGGAACCTAAGCTAGAAGAGTGACAATGGATCCGACTTCATGGTTGTAATTCTTCCTTCTACTTAATAAAGATGTTTACACCTTTTCCAATATTCTTATCTTTATGTATGATGATTATATGTGTAAATGCTTTCGATTCCATTTGCTTATAGTAGATATATCTCTTGCTTTGATTGGTTTTTGTCCTCTGTTTATGATTGCAGGTACTTGTCGAGTGGATTATGTTCGAGAAGGAGCGACGAAAGCCATACAAAGGAGACAGAGGGAAAGCAAAAGATAACAAGTAGGTCCCTTGTCTTATTTATCTTCTATAGAAACAGGTTAAGTGCTTTAAATATGTTGTTCTAGGTGTAGCTACCCACCTAGGGAAATTATGTTTATCCGTAGATGCAAAATTCCACATAACACTTCCCGAAATTCTGGAAGCACATAAACAACAACAAGAAAACCAACCTATAGATTATGATGAGGAATTGCTGAAAGAAGCAGAAAAGAAAGAGACCATCATCAAAGAAGAAACAACCAGAATCACAAGGTCAAAATCTGCTGCTAGAAATAAAACAAACTTGGATAAGCTTGCAGACGCTGCAACTCACATGAAATGAAAGGGTAATTTTCCTTAAAAAATACCTTTTTGCATATTAAGTCAAAGTTTTGAATGTGAAGATTAAAGCTTGGAATATACAAGCATATACAGGTGCTTCGAAGTATTTTTTGTTAAAATTTTGAAGTGAAAATGTTATCCTACTAGAAATTCCGGAAGCATTTCCAGTTTTTTTTTCGCTATTACAGGTATTACTAGAATTTCCAGTAGCACTTGTTTTAATAGAAATATACAATTTCCAATAGAAACCTCTAGGCTAGTTTTGGAAAGACAACAACCCATAACAATATGGATAAGGAAGATGATTGATATGGGATAGTTATGAGTTGTTGAAGGTTGTATTTAATGAAGCCATATGGTCATTTAATAGTCAAGTCCGTAAAGAGAAAAATTAGCAACAAAAGGGGCAAGCAGTCGGTTTTTCCAGCAGCAAAGTGTCATTTTTCCTCTTCTTCTCATCTACACCTCTACTTTCTATTGCAATTCGATGGGAGATGTTTTTTTATATCTAAAAGACACCTATGTAACAAGGAAAGAGTGGAACCACCAATTTAGGAGAGTTGGAGTTGGTGCTTCTCTCTCTATATATATCTTTTGTAAATATCATTTCAAGGGGAGGTTGGTTCACCTGAAGACTTAGCTTAATAAAATAGTTTTTTCTGCACTTCATGCTGGAGGATTTTGTGATTCAAGTTATATCTAATGTGTGGTTTGTCTATTTCCTTGTTTCAATTTTCTGAATTATAAATTTGCAGTTGCTAGTATAGCATGAGTGAGAATCATTAAGAGGATCTGATGATGACTTATCTACTATCCTGTTTTCTATAAATTATAATATATGTTCAAGTAGAACTTATTAGTGAAGGTTTCACAAAGGGTTTGTGGGATACTTTATACATGTTTTTACTCTCTAGTTGTTGTTTTCCTTGTCAAGCCTGTTTTAATCGTTTAAATGATAAATTATAGTAGCTAGTATAGTATGAGTGAGAAATCATTAAGAGGATCTAATGATGACTTATCTACTACTCAGTTTTATGTAAATCATAATATCAGTTCAAGTAGAAATTGTTAGTGAAGGTTTCACAAAGGATTTGTGAAATACTTTATACATTTTCTTACTTTCTAACTGTTATTCTCCTTGCCAAGAAACAGAGTTTGTTATAAGATTGTTTATGTAGTTGAAGTGATTGTCTTAAGATACTTAGTTTCTTAGGATATTTATCAACTACCTGTTCTCTTTCCTCTGCTCCCCTATATTACTCACTTAACCACACAATTTATGCTTGCCTTAGCTTGCCAAATGCATGAAAGTTAAAGAGGAACACAATCATTTCAAAACTCCTTCAGAAGCCATCCCACCACTCAAAAAACCCTTTTAAATTTGAAATGAAATCATGATGTGTAAGGCTTACTCCTTTTGCAGTCTAGGAGTAACTCCTTGCGCTAACAGTTAGTACGTTAGTTATATATCTATTATCATATTTAAATAAGGTAATGCATATATTTAATTAATAGGAATCAATTAGTTATCGAAATGACTTATATTAAAGTCATATAATTAAATATTTAGTTAATTAATTGTAAGTTTTATATCTATTATCATATAAATAAGGCAATGTATTTAATTAATATGAATCAAAAGGGCTAATATTAAATTTATTAATTAAATATTAAAATTAAGTATATAATAAATATTAGTAATTATTGTAAAGTTTAGTTTTATAGCTAATCAAATAAATAAGTAGTATTATTTATTAATAGAACAAAGGCTAAATAAATTTATATATAAATTAATAGTAATTGAAGTTTAGTTTGTTGTTTACCATCACAGTAATTGTTAATACACCTATTATAGATCTGTTATATAAAATATTAAATTATATAAACTAAATCTACAAGCCATAAACTTAAGCATTAATAAATATATAATTAAATCAAAAAATAACATATAATAAGAATATTTCATTAAAAGGATAACTTATTAAGTAAGTTAAATAATGGACCTTCTAATAAATTTTAGGAAAAGGATATTTGGCAAATTTCCCTAAAACTAACTAAAACAATGAGGAACTAATGAGCAAGAAAATATTTTGTTTTAAATTGGTTAATTAATTAAAATAGTTCTCATCTTAAAAATTCCTTCACCAATATTTAGGTGAAGAAAAATTTGATAAAAGGATTTTTTATTGCTTGTACAAATAATTTATTCTTATTATTAATCGAGAAGGAGTGAAAGAGAACATACGAACATAAATATTAAAAACATAAAAATCAAAGGGATGATAAAAAAGGAAACACTGACGATCCAGAAAACGAGGGGGAAAAACAAGGAAGACTCCACAAAGAAGAACACCACAAGGAGTGGGGCGGGGGGAGGGGGGAAAAACGACTAGGAAGAGAGGACGTTACTATTCACAAGGTTTCTCACAAACAAAAGATCCGAAACTAACAAAGTCTCCACAGAAAAGCGTATATTCATAGGTATAAAAAGGCCCAATTTGGCCAAATTTACATTAACAGGTCCATTTTGACGTCAATCTAGTTCTTGGCTTCTTCAAGCCTCTCGCTCCCCCCACACACACACCTCTTTTCTTTATATATCTCATTTATTTATGAATTCAATTACATTTTGTACAAGGGATTGAAAACCAATTTTTGGTTTCAGATACTCAATTTCTTCTTAGATCCACAAAAGACTCACCTAGACCCGTCAACTTAAGATATGAATCTACCAACAATCTAACCTCCCAATATTATCTCCAACTATCACATAATTATCGAGATCTCTATGAAATAGAGTTTTGATTACATTTCCCACACTTTTATACAAATGGTTATGATACATAGGTTTATACACTCAAAATATATATTTTAAACTAACTTAGGGAACCAACTCCCTTGGTAAATGGCCTTGACCTCTATCCTAGTCAAAATAAATTTTGACTTGGAGATAAGATGCTCCTGCATCATATTGCTACCATGAAGGAGCAACTATGCCCTTGAGACATTAAATTTCTTTCATACCATTTGAATGAGTGTAATCAATATTAGTATATGCAATGACACGTAGTAAAGTGTTGAGAAATAAATTAACCCATCCAACCTTTATTTTCACACAAAATTAACAGACATATAGTAAATTTGGTGTAGCCACCTCTTCGACTGAATTTATTCTAAAATCAGCATCTTATTAAGAGATAAATGTTTGGAGGATTCATAATAGGATCTAATACACACTTAGGATAAATCCTATATCCTATGATGAGAAATATGTAGAGATGTGATATAGGAATGTATGATTGTTTAGGAAGCCATAAGTTAAAAGTTGTGAGTATTATGCACCATTCATAGTTGAGGAATGTTGGGAAAAGTTAAAGGAAACTTTGCGAATGGTGGTTCAATTTGCAAAAGGACCATTAGAGGTAGAAGGAATATATTTTTTATCTTTATAAAACTCACAACTATGTTCCTTTAGAAGACTCACAATTTGGTGTCCCGTAGTTATGATTATGCATCTAGAGATTCACTGTATCAATAATAATCAAAATATTGTGATGGGGAAGGTCACCCAATTGGAGTGATCGAATAATTAAAAGAGTTTAAGGATCCTCCTTCATTGACAATAAGATTGTGTTGAGGCAGGGATTCTTGTGATACTATAGGTAGTTATGGTTTAGATTGAATCCATAATTGAGACCCTTTTTAAACCTTGGTAAGGCCATCACATGAGCATAATGATCATCCCCACAACTAAAATAATGATGTTTCGATTTCCACTCATGTTGTTGTATTTGACCTTGATTGGAATTATTGTTGCCACCAACACTAGTTTCATTGCCCCCTTTCCCCTGGTTATTATTATTTTTCCTATCTTTTACTTCCTCCCTTAATTAGGATCTTTGTTACTTGTTTGTTAAAGAAAATCTAACAAGGTTAAGAAGGTGTAGATTGAACAAAGTCAACATTAAATGAAGGTAAAGGATTAGTAGACACACCTTGTTAGGAGTGGATGCAACTAGAATAACATGGGCATGAGTAAGCATTAGACGAGTATATCCATGAGACATTCCATGGGAACACTTGTCCCTCATAAATACTAGGACCTTAGGAAAAGGAACGTGACCAAACTTGTTGGATGCATAATTGGTAGACCATGGAATGCATTCAACTTTCTTAGAACTAGAGGATGAACCCAAACCATACTAAGGGCATGTCGAAAGATGATGGATGGGTAACCAAACCAGATGAATTGATAGAGTGTATCAATTTTATTTTTTTTGTTATGAATTGGTTAATCATAATTTTAAATGTAAAACCCTACTTAAATTCTTCTATGAAGAGGCCCAAAGAAGTACATTAACGAGGCACATGAATTAAGATTTGGATCAACACACACAACATTAGAGGATAGGAGAGGAGGGAAGTGCATTACAAAAAAAAAGGGATATATGGATTTTATGGTGCAATCCATTCAAGAGTTGTTTCAACAAGAATCTACACTTACAAGTGTTGTTTCTCTCAACACATTTTCTATGCTTAATTCTTCTTCCTTCTTTCTCAAAACTCCATCCTACTCTAGAATAGATTGAACTCACATGGTAGAACCAATAAGAATATACCATCCAATAAATGGTGTCAAACTAATCAATCAATCATCCACTTGATACACACAAAAAACATGGATTCACAGTTGCAGGGAATGTGGCTTCCATGCATGGTTGTTAGGACTTATTGCTTCAAGATGACTTTCTTACCATGAAACAGTAATATATCTCCTTATATTGCAACATGTCATCTGCCATAAATGACTACCATGAAGGTGAAACTAGGCCCTTAAGACCCTAAGTTTCTTTCATACCATTTAAAATAATACAATAAACAATAGTATATTGTTTGGTCCTTCGTTTTGAGAACCAAGTTTGACAGATTTGGAGAGTGACCAAATTTTTCCTAGAGATAACCATTAGAAAGTAGTGGAGGACACAACTAGAGAAGAAGAAGGGACCCACCAAATACTAGCAGTTGTGGAAGGATGGCCAGAGCAACCCAGACTTAGGCAGTCACAACCGATCTGAGAGGAACACCGACAACTGAGGAAGCAGATGCACCGGAGCAAAAAAGGCAGTCAAAAGAGGAAAAGGGTGGAGCATCTAAGGGAGAAGTAGCAATCCAAGTGAGTGCATGGTTGAAGAAGGCTGAGGGGAAATCTGAGAGGAAGAAGGAGACGAAGAGTATACTAAAATATTGTTGCAGAGCCATTCGAGCCCGCTCTGTTCGTTATTATCTTGTTTATGTATTTCTCTATCATGTTAGTTTTAATTCTGTCTATGAGGCCTCCAAGCCAGATGAAATGTTGTAATGTTGCATGATTTAATCGAAGAAGAGATTACAGGGATGCATGAGTACCTTTGTGTATGGTCTTATGTGGCTTTTCCAAAATGTTAATATGCTTTTACCTGTGTGATATTACTTCTCTATGTGCACTTGATCTGTTATGGTTGGGTCTCTAATTGTTATTGTTCAAAGTTTATTGGGTATTGGTAACCTCCATGTGGTTCATTCCGGAATTGGATTCTATATCCTACTAACTAAGGTCATGGCACGCCTTAGGTGAGACACCTTATTCATCCTTAATAAGGTGAAAATTTCGGTGTTGTACTAGACTACGACAGAGCCTTTGTTGGCCCCTGTGCCCGAACTTGGGGTCTCAAGGCACCATTATTTTTCCACCAACAAATGGTTATATTGTTGAGACCTAAAATTTCAAAAGGGGTTTGGAATATGGTGTCAAGGATATTTAAGAGGGAACTACAAGATTGGTGGCATGAATAAGTATAAAAGTTCACCTCTCTACAAGCTCAACTCTGTCAACAAAGTGTGAAGTAGATGAAGGAAGAAGACTTGTACGTAGAACCTACAAGTGATCAATACAATATCTTCTGGTGCAAGTTCCTAGAGGAGCTATATAATTTGTTGCGAATATTACAAATAAAGGAAAAGACCAACGGACATAACTAATCTTGCTGTCCGAGACTCAAGCAGATCTTGTTGAGCTACATTGACTTGACACAGATCTGATGTGAGCTGTAGATTTTTGGGTGAAAACCACATCAGAGGGATACATTATTGAGTTTGTTTCAGAGGTTCATCAGTCCTTCTCTAATGCTAAGGTCATGTTCAAGTTAGGGTTGCAAGGAGGATTAATAAGGGAAATTCCACTATGGGTTTATGTTTTGATGGTGGAAGAAAACTTGTTGGTGTTCCAGAGCCCACACATGGTAGTTTAAAATCCTGGTACTAGGGGAAGGACCTAAAGGGAGTGATCCTACCTAACGGGGAGCTATGAAAATATTGAAGAAATGGATGCATATGACTTCTAAAGGGCCAGAGATTTAAGGGCATAAAGGAGAGCACAGATAATTGAACAATGGCAGGAGAGAGATCTACGGGAGATTGATAGAAGGAAAAAATAAATACACCACGTTGAAGTAGTGTTGGGAAATCCAGAAGAACGAGAAAGAGAAGGAAGTTAGCTGAAGTTGTGTAGTGGTGGGGATAGAGATAGAGTGGAGGTTGGCCCATCAGTAGGAGCAAGGACAACCGTAGTGATAGAGGGTCAGAGAAGCGATAATGACTCCACCTAGCCAGCAGAGATGGGAACATCATATGGAATTGGCTTCATAGGCCCCGAGGAAGGCCCAGATGATTTCATGCACTTCACCATGAGAATATTATTTTCTTAGAATGATGTGTTCCCCATGAGTAATGATTCTCTTCCCCACAGCTCAGGTAGTATCTTCCCCAACCTTCCCCTAGTACTTTATCACAACCCTAATAAGTTCTTGTCTAAATTAGTCAAAATCATAAAGGTTCACAATGTGCACACTACCTACAATGTTGGTACTAGTAGTAGTAAAAATAGTAATAGTAATACAAATCTCCAAGGTTAATCACAACCTGTTTCTTAGGGATTTATACTCCTCCCAGAAAGTCAATCAAGCATGGCGGGATCCTTTACCCATTATCCCGAGTTCTCTGGAAGGGGGAATGAGGGTGTAGAGAAACATTGGTACTTATGCGAATTCATCTGGAGGGCTCGCTAGACCCCAGACGCTACAAAGTTGATTGAAATCCAAACCACTCTTTGGGAGAGAGAACTGAGATGGACCATCAAATGGTCTACATAAGAGCAGAATCCAACAGTGGATGAAGTCAAACAAGAGTTTTTTTAGGAATTTAAGCTTCCCCATACCAACTAGTAGGGGTTGTCTTAGTTATGGGAAATTAAGCATTAGGAAGTGGAAACTGCTTGAGAGCTAATGTAGAGGTTTAAGGATGTGATTGGCAACTTAAGCTACCTGATTGATCCCTATCATCAATGATATTGGTTCATTAAAGCATTATTACCCCTTACTTTCACGCTGTTGAATCAACAAAAAAATTATACTCTATAGGATGCCCTAAAGCAGGCGGCTCCAATAAGGCTATGGTTGGACACTGACATGAATACTAGGTGGGAGCATCCACACAAGACCCCTCTATACTAGGTCCACAACATCAAATTGTAGATCTGATAGAGAAGCTAAGAGACTTGCAACTGGCATGACCGCACGTATGGTGTACCAATTGCCTTGTCAAGGGGCATCATGCTGCGTAGTGCCTAAGGTTGCGAGGCCTAAGCACTCCCTTTGCACTGGAGAGGCCATCCACATCTTTACCCACCACAGGAGTTGCGCAAATTGGGACACGACATCTATACATAAGGCACACTCAATTTCATGCATTTTCAAACTAGCAGAATGTAGCAACAACCCAGTATTGTGAAATATGCAAAACGTATGGGCATATCCATCGTCTTTGTCCAATGCTGAAAAAATATTCCAACGTTCCAAACAACACTTTTTGTGAATTATGTGCTTCGCCTTAGAGCGTTGGATGCAATATCTAATCAATTGGATCAATCGACTTATCGAATCATTGAGACTCCTTAAGGACGAGGATGCAAAGGAACAAGGGCCGGGGAGAACAAGAGGCAGAGGTCTGATCCATTTCTACAACTGCGATTAGGAGGGTCATGCCACAATAGACTGCCCACTACCCATAAGACCTTAGTTCTATTAGTGCATGGTTAACACACATGCAATAGAAAATTAACCAGATTTGATCACTAGATGGGAAGAGCACAACGAACAAAGGGGAGCAAATTTAATCAATGTTGAACCAAGGTTGCCAGAGACATATCCTCTCTCAAACATTAACATAGTCACCCATGGAGGGAAGAAGACTAGAGCTAACGCTGGAGCAACTAAACATCCCATAACCATAAAATCGGCCTCCCCAAAATTCTCATATGATTATGAACAACAAAAGTGGTACTACAAAGAAGCCGCAGAGACTTTTAACAAATTAAATTTAAGTGGTGAACCCCAAGGAGAACAACAGGGATTTTCAAAATCTAGGAGCTTGAACCTACTACAATCCAATGCTCGTCCCATAGCATACTGGTTCAGATTATTTCTACAAATTATGAATGATGATCATATGCTCAGACGGTTGTGGGAAAGTCTTAAATTTGATGTCCAGGATGAAGCGGCCTAGGAAGGAGTCATTTTTGCCAACTTACCCGAGAGACACTCGTGGAAGGTGAAGGAAAAAAAAGAGAACATGAAGGGAGTTTTGGATTGATTCTTAGATTGCAGGCTTCAAGATCAAGAATACAATGTTGGAAATGGGCTCAGATGTGAACATCCTACCAAGAAAAACCTGGGAAGCTGTGGGAAGGTCGAAGTTGGCATTTTCCCAAATTTAGCTATGTATGGAAAATCAATATTGTATCCTTCTGGTTGGAATGTTGTAGGATAAAGAAGGTGACATACCAAGGGTGAAAACTTATGATGACTTTTAAGTAATAGACATTATGGGGGACAAAGACCACTATCCAACATTACCTGGAATAGACTGGGCCTTTGAGAATTACGCGATAATTATTTTAAAGAAGGAGTTGATGACATTTTAAGTGGATGGATTTAGAGTGATCCAACCCCTAGACCCATACCAAGGACCAAGGTTCATCGAGCCGACAGATAATAGGGAAGAACCTAAATTGTTGGATCAACTGTACTGACTGATAGTGGGAAGAACCGAAGACTATATCAATTTGTCAATAGATGGATCAATCAGCTGGAGGAGCATTCAGAGCTTGGAGGTCGACTCTGAGGCCACTTGGGATGACTGGCAGCAGGGCAAGTATGATATCAACACCAGGCACTCTCCCATGATCCATTGTATCAACTTGGTTGGTGTTGAGGTACGAGAATTCCCTATTTTCAATGGCATGGACTCGGTTATGATTTTATTAATATATTTGATTCCACTATCTCTGAAGTACACAAAGTGCCCTTACTAGATGTAATCTTACAAGTGACACCAACAAGTTCGTGGGGGTATCACCGCAACCATCTCATGGAATGGAAGGAGATTAAGACAACAATGAGAGTCATATTTAGGAATTCAGAGGATTACACACAAAACTTCATTAAGTATTGGGGGAGATCTGACCTTTGGCAACACTTGCAAGACCGTAAGGCCAACTAGATTAGGGAAGGGCTTCGAGAGGACTTATGGGTGCACAAATTTATACACACCCTGGGGACATTTCCGTTGGCATGGTATGTAAAGGAGGAGTTAAGGAGACAAACAGGTGACTGGGACTGTATGGATGCTCAATTTATTAGAGTTTTTTCCTTTCCCAGTAGTGATGAACGAATCACAACTACTTTGCAAGATGTTAAAAGGGTTTTTCTCATGGTAAGACAATTGACAGAGGGATGTATATACCAAGACACCCTTGAGCATCTATATAAATCCAGATTCCATGAAGCGATAACTTGTGGAAAGATCGAATGGGATTCAGATGAGGATGAATTGGATGAATTGAGACATCTAATGTTCAAGGAAATTGAGGGCAAGCAAAGTGTTGAAGATGGGACTATAACCAATGGTTTGCAACTACTACCTTTAAAGTTGCGGAAACATAACATCAACATTGATGAGAAACCGAAGCTAGCTTCAATCAGAGATTACTGGGATGTGAAAACTACCAAGGAAATTTTTGATCTCCTAAGAGAATATGAATATTTGTTCCCTTCATTTGTTGTGAAGCTTAAGGGGATCATGGGAGAGGTAGGGGAGATGAAAATTATGCTTAAACCTGATGCAAAGACAGTGAAGCGTGAGCTGTATAGGATAAATCCAAAAGTCAAAGAGAAAGTGAAGAACGAGATAAATAAAATGTTGGCAGCATGGCTTATATTCCCACTTGACGAGGCATAGTGGGTCAGTCAAATGTTTATACAGAACAAGAAGGACACTGAAGAAATTTGGGTCTGCATGGATTTTTGTAGTCTGAATAATTCCTAAGTTCATGACCCTTTCCCAACCCTGTTCAATGACAAAGTTCTACACAATGTGGTAGGAAACAAAGCTTACTCATTTATAGATGGATTCTTTAGTTACCATCAAGTCCAGATTATGGATGAAGACAAGAACAAAATGACATTCATCACTGAATGAGGATCCTATGCATACCATGTTATGCATTTTGGACTCAAGAATGCACTATCAGTATTCTCAAGAATTGTATTTGCTGCTTTTAGGGATTATATTCATAGGTTTCTATAATTTTACATGGATTACTAAATCGTCTATAGTTTACTAGAGAAGCATTCCAGTTTGTTCCAAGTGATGTTTGGCTATTGTAAACAATTGCAGATTTCCCTAAGCCTGAAAAAGTGCATATTCACAGTCACTTTCGGGACACTTATGGGCCACATAGTTTACTAAGACGGAGTATGTGTTGATCCCACTAAGGTCACAGTGATTATGAATAGGATATTACAGGAGGTTCATCCACAGCTATGATTTGATCACTGCACAACTGGAGAAGCTATTGAAGAAAGACAAAAGGTTTGTATGGTTAAATGAATGTGAACCTTCCTTTAATGTGCTGAAGGAAAAACTAGTAGGTGCACTAGTCCTAGTTTATCCAGACAAGAACAAGAAATTCCACGTCCATATCGAAGCATTGTGTATCGCCTTGGGGGTTGTCCTTGCTCAACCCAGAGACAGAACTCTTGATCACCCCATTTACTTTGCTAGCTGAAAATTATCCATGACAGAAAAGAATTATACCACGACTAAGCGCGAAGCGCTTGCGATGGTATATTCACTACAAAAGTTTCGACACTATCTCTTGGGTGGTTCGTTCAAATTCTTCAATGATGATTCTGCCTTGAAATACTAAATGAAAAAGCCCGTAATCGAAGGAAGGATTTACAAATGGCTTCTGCTATTCCAGGAGTTCACATTCGAAGTGATTATTAAGCTAGGGAGATTGAATGTGGGCCTTGATCACCTTTCTCGATTAGAGTTAGGCAAAACTGGAGGGTCAGTAGATGATCATCTACCAGATGCCAACCTGTTTCAAGTCGAATCCATATAAGACTACTTGGAGGATATTGCAGTATTTCTAGCCATTGGTAAATCCCCGTAGGGGTACACAACAACACAACAAAAGCACATGGTAGTTCGCATTGTCGATTACCAGTTGATTGCAGGACAACTGTAGAAGTTGGGCCTTGATCAGATATTGTAAAGATGTGTTCTTGATAATGAGAGACATGATGTATTGTGGGAGTGTCATTCAAGAGTTGCAGGTGGCCATGTTGGGCAGAAGGCCACTGTGAGGAAAGTGTTGCATGCAGGAGTCTGGTAGCCCACAATTTTCTGAGATGCAAAGGAATATGCCAAGAGGTGTGATGTTTGCCAAAGGGTTGGAAAGACATTGCATTAGGATGAACTGCCTTTGCAACCACTACAAACACTGTAGGATTTTGAGAAATGGGCAATCGACTTTGTTGGACCTATTAACCCACCAACACACCACTCCCATGCCAGATATATTATCACCACCATAGAGTACCTTACCAGATGGGTTGAGGTAGCACCAACCAAATATTTCATTGCAAACACTTATGCTATATTCATTCTCGAGAATATCATCACCCGATTTGGGTGCCCCTGAAGCCCCACTAGTGACTGGGGGACCCATTTCATTAATGAAATAGTTGTCTCATTACTACAAACTTTATGATACAATAATATAAGAGCAGTCCGTATCACCCTGAAGCAAATGGTACTGTGGAAGATTTTAACAAAATCTTAGAGAGGGGACTCACCAAGATATTCTCATCAAACCGAGATTATTGGGACAAGTGGGTGCCAGATACACTATGGGCCTATCGTATAACTGTCAAGCAATTACACAAGTATACACCCTTTCAGTTAGTATATGGATGAGAAGCTATAGTACCTGTCAAATTTACCATTTTCAACCTCTTCATTGCATAGGCTGCTCACATGATGAAGGAGGAGTCAATTCCAAAGTGGTTGGAAGAGCTCTAGGAACTGGACAAGGCTAGACTTCTAGAAGCCTTCCGCCAAACTTTTGAAAAGAAGAGGTAGAACTCTTGGAATGATAGACATATTAGGCAAAAATCCTTTACAGTTGGAGGATATCTTTTTCTATATGACAACAAATTCTTAAAGTTTCTTGGGAAGTTGAAAATGCATTGGTTGGGACCCTTCATTATTGTGGAAGTGAAAGAATCAGACGCTGTCAAGCTCGCACAATTGGGTGGTGTTTTATTATCGGGATGGGTGAATGGTGCACACCTAAAACCTTTCCATAGCTCGAACAATTTTGCACCAAATTGATTGAATCTTTGAAAGGGGATCGTAGGTAGGTTTAGGTAGAGTTAGTTAGCCTTTTGTAGTATATCAATTGTGTCATTTAACTTAGTTGGTTAGTTGTTCTAGTCTAACTAGGTTAAGAATAAAATTCCGCCAGTTGTTTTAGTTGTGGAAGTATTTTCACCTTGACGCAACTGCTTGTGGCTCACACATGTCATTCATCGTATCTGTAATAACTAGTAATAATTCCTTGTGTCAATTCGAATTTGGGCTAGATATTTCCAGTAATATCCTTGGCATGATTTTTCATCAACTTCTAGGGGTATGCCATCATAACACCATAATTAATCATCAATTCCACCTTCCTTTTTAAGTTTTGCGTCATCCGAGTTAGGTTTGGCTTAGCTGTCTTCATTGCTGCCATGGTTGGGATGGAGTGGAGAAGTTACTGTATTAATTATTTAGGTGGTCTAATAAAAAACGCCGTGTTGGGATTTTTTATTTAATTTTCATGGCAACGATAAGTTTCTCAAAACCAAAAACTGAGGTGGCTGAATTTCCCAGTTTGGACTCTGTATGTAACTTCCCTTGTTCCAAACCCAAGTTCAAGCCCCTCGTGTTATTTGTGTATCATTGTCGCTCTGCAGCAATGATGAAGACTGTAATTTCTGTTCCAGAAGTTGAGCTAGATTCAAGAATTATGAAGAAAGAACATATCTATGGCAAGTACGAAAAAATTATGCTTGTAGACAATGACATCTTAGATTCATTCTAGTTTCTAGCGCTTAAGCTAGAGGTATACATAGAACCTATAATCAAAATCGATGGAAGCAAGTCAATAAAAGTTACAGAACACTTTAGGGGACTACATAGGTTGACACTACTAAATTTAAGCAGTTTGAGTAATTAGAGACTTCCATAGTTTGTCATATTGTTAGAGATTTCTAGAATAATATTATGTAACATGTGTGATCTATCTAAGGGATTTTTTTCCACATCTTCTCTTTTTTGTGGAAAATGGAGTCTTCTAGTATTTGACATCACAGGAGCAGTTATGCAATGCACAAAATTCCTCATTAGTAGGATGCACGGAGGGTTGTTATGGCTAGAAAAGGAATACCCAATCCATGTTGTTGACATTCAGAGACTCACAAGCCTACCTGCTGTTGGCCTCGCCATATCAACTACTTTTCAAAATGCTTCCAAGCATGGGAAGAAAACATGCGATAAAAACTATTATAACAGGTATGGTACCCAATGAGGAGGCAAGGGTTGTATGATAGAGCCAATTAATAAACCCAACATCAAATTCACCTATTACACAATTGTTGGGAAACTCATGTGACATCTTTTGAGAGGCGAGTGCACATTAGACACAATTTTAGTTGCAGATGCTTGTGTGCAGGGCACACAGTTGAATTGGTGTAGCTTTCTACTACATGAACTTTTTGATGCATGTGAAGATGTGTATAAAAGGGATACTGACATTATTTTATGGATATCTTGTTGTCACATTGGCCATGTGGAAATGGTGCCCACCAGAGGGTCAAGAGATGACAACAGTTACTGGAGATCAACCACTTTCTCTCAGGTATGTACCATGGCAGACCACCGGGGATCCTAACAACAAATAAATCAATGAGGGCTCCTATCCAGATGGTATAAGAAGATGTTGGAAGTCACCAGGCTCTTGGAGCAAGTGCATGACTGGTCAGGTTGCCTTGCCAGGGAAAATCAACCTATTTACCCTCTACACCACCACACTAATCATCTAGTTAACCAAGCTATGGGCACCGAATAGAAGACACAGTGGAAGGAGCTTCTGGCATAAGTGGATTCCCTCAAGTCCAAAATCCATAAAATCAAATATGAGTTGAGCAAGGCGAAGAAAAGCATATCCTACGTGACCTTAATTCGCCAGCAGAGGATCACTTGGAAACACTGAAGCAGATCAATGAGGACACAAAAACATAGTGAAATAATATCCCAAGGACACACCCTACCAATCCTATTGTCTAACTCAAGACGTAGTTCCTTGACCAAGTACGCACTCTCACAGGCTCATGGAAGACGACCCTCGATGCATGCACGTAGTTAAGAAATGCAGGCATTGAGTCCGTCCAAGAGTTGGGTCCTTCGTTGGAAGGAGCAAGCTGATAAGACACAACACATGAAGGAACACCACAACAGCAGGAAGCACCAATAGCATCTGCAACACCACTAGCACCAACAAAGGATTGAATTGGGGATGAGTCAATGGTCTGTAGTCGAGGCTTGTTGGGTCCTTCATTTTGAGAACCAAGTTTGATAGAATTGGAGGCTAGCCACATTTTTTCCAGAGATAACTATTGAAAAGAAGAGGAGGATAAAAATGGAGAAGAAGAAGTGACCCACCAAAGACGAGCAGTTGCGGAAGGATTTCTAGAGAAACCTGAACTTAGGTAGTCATAGCCAAGCTTAGAGGAATGCCAACAACCGAGGAAGTAGACACAAATGAGAAACAAAGGAAACTGGAAGAGGAAAAAGGTGGAACATATGAGGTACAAGTAGCAGTCCAAGTGAGCGCAGGGTTTAAGAAGGTTGAGGGAAAAGATGAGAGGAAGAAGTAGATTAACAATATACTAAAATGTTGTTGCAAATTCATTCGAGCCCACTCTGTTCCTTTTTATCTTGTTTATGTATTGCTTTATCATGTTAGTTTTCTTGTTATGACTATGAGGCCTTCGAGGCAAATGAAATGTTGTAATGTTGGGGATTTAATAGAAGAAGTGATTATAGGGACGCATGAGTACATTTGTGTATGGTCTTGTGTGGCTTTTCGAAAATGTTAATATTCTTGTACCTGTGTGATATTATTTCTCTATGTGCGCTTGATCTATTATGGTTGGGTCTCTAACTGTTATGATTAAGAGTTTATTGGGTATTGATAACCTCCATGTGGTTCATTCTGATACCGGGTTCTAGCCCCTTAACTAACTAAGGTCACGACACGCCTAAAGTGAGAGGCCTTATTCATCCTGAATAAGGTGAAAATGACAGCATTGTGCTATACTATGACAGAGCCTTTGTTGGCCCTTGTGCCCAAACCCGGGGTCTCAACCCATCCATTATTTTTCTACCAACAAATTGTTCCATTGCCATGACTTGAAAATTTCAAAATGGGTTTGGAATATGGTGTCAAGGATATTTAAGAAGGAACTACAAGATTGATGGCATGAACAAGTATAAAGGTTCACATCTCAACAATCTCAACTCCGTCGATGAAGTGTGAAGAAACTGAAGGAAGAAATGTTGTATGGAAAACCTGTAAGTGAACAGTACGAGATCTTTTGTTACAAGTTTCCAGAGGAGCTCTACAATTTGTTGTGGAGATTGCAAATAAAGGAAAAGACCATTTGACAAAACTGATCTTGTCATACCTGGACTCAAGTAGATCTTGTTGAGCTACATCGACTTGACATGAACCTCACGTGAGCTCTAGATTTTTTTGTGCAAACCATATTAGAGGGACACATTATTGAGTTTGCTGCAGAGGGTCATCAGTCCTTCTCTAAGGATGAGGTCGTGTTCAAGTTGGGGTTGCGAAGAAGACTACTAAGGGAATGATCCAGGTGGATATTGGTGGCCACCTTCCTATTCCACCTAGAACTCTAGTCAGTTTCATCTATTTCCTTGTTTATTGCAACATTTACTATTTTTAGTAGTTTTTCGAGTCCTGAACTTCCGTAGTAGTTTTGACCCCCTAAACGACGTTTTTTTGACCTACGCAATAGGCCCATAATTGCAACTTCCCTCAAATCTTGTAGTACTTAGACAGATATTTCCAACAAGGTATCATACACGCCAAACATAGATAATATGACCAAATTACGACCCCGGGAAGTTGGTTGCCCAACTAACCCCAACAGGGCCCACAAACTCTTGGCTTTCCATCTCTCGGGGTTGGGGTTTTGGTTGTTTAGGATTTTAACTTGTTGTTCAATAATAAATAAGCTCTTGAGCCTCATTGTAACACAATTGAGAGGCATGTAGCTGCCACATCTCTTCTCAAAGATAAGCTACCTTCACCTGAGCTAGTTTATTTCCATTCTGTTTGTAAGCATATTTTAGTATTTGATATTAATGAAATGAAGTGTTATTTTTGTTGCATCTTTATATTTATGGTTAGATCTATAATTTGTTGCATTCCTGTTTAAGTTTGGATCAATGGTATCAAAACAATCTTCTCTTTCTCTGTTTTTCTTTGCATGTCCCCAGTGAGGTCAGGATATAAGGAGTTAGGGCTCGAATTAGTCGAACCTTTGCAAGACCAACCTCGCAAATATTGACGAATTCCCATGGTGGAAGAGAAGAAAGATGAGGGGGCAGAAGATCCTTTCAAAATATTGCTCGAAAGAAGCCCTCAAGCAACAAAGGAAGTTGATGATGGAAAAATTTTCCCAGATCCTTCAGCGGCTACCCAAAGGCGACACATCTTCCAGCGGTCACTTTGGAAGTGCCACACGCTTTAAGGTACAAGTTAACTTTGACATCCCCATATTTGAAGGTTAGATATTTGTGGACGCCGTAGATAAATGGTTAAATCTGCTAGAAGGATATTTTTCTATTCATGATTTTTCGAGTTGGGAAAATATTACTTTTGCACTTATCAAAGTTGCCCCCAGGTTAAGGATTGGTTGGAAACCTACTATGAGAAGAAGGACGAAAGTACACCTTCACTATTTTCAGCCGCACCCACTTGGAATTCATTATGGGATGCCATCAAGGACCAGTACTACCCTATCAGGAGTTGTGAGGATAAATACATAAAATGGACCACGTTGCAACAGGGAAGGGACCAAGACGTGCGAGAGTTTACCCATGTTTTTCATACCCTTCGCACGATGTTGGGTATCAAGAATTCTAAGCAACATTTGGTACTCAAGTACCACAATTGTCTACACAGGTACATCCAGGACGAGATGGAGTTCTTGGACATCTCCTCACTCGGCACGATGTACCGATACACTGTTAAGATTGAGCAGAAGTTTAAATAGAAGAAGCAAGACTTTGGATCTACAAATTCGAAGCAAGGGAAAGGTGCCCCCAAAGCATAGAGCAAAAGGAAAAATCCAAGGTGAAGTGAACCAAGACAACCCACCAAAGCTGCAAGAAAATAACAACACCATGAAGACAAAGAAGAACACAAGAAAGTGATGTGAGTTCCATAAGATATCCACTCACAAGACAAGTGAGTTTCGAGCCAAGCAGTCACTGGTGGCCGAGATGAAGGCTTCCGAATCAGACGCATGTTCTGACTCTGAGTCAGAATTCGAGAGAGGAATGATAAAGGGAAGCGGGTCATCGACGCAGATCCCAGTGTCACCGTGGCCACCACCAAGATTCGGAGGAGGGGGAATGCCTCTTCCACTCAAGGAAGTGCGTTAAGGGTTCTACAATGCGGTTCATTGTCGACAACGAGAGCCAAAAGAACCTCATTTAGTAGAGGTCATGAAGCGGTTGGGCCTACCGACTACAACACATCTTTAATTGTACACCAATAGGTGGCTTTACCGAGGATGAGACTTCCCGTCATCCAATAGTGTCGCCTTCCCTACAACATCAAGCCCTTCACGGATGAGGTACTGTGTGATATTTCTCCTCTTGAAGTTTGTGATGTATTATTAGGAAAACCATACTTGTGAAAGTGATATGTTGTATATGAGTCTAGACCTCGCTATGCGATTATTACTTTGGGCAATAAGTTGTACAGGATACCGAAGGTAGCCTCGCCTTCCACCATTTCTTTGCTCTGTGAAAAGAAATGCAGTAAGATCATTTCATAGACCAAGAAATTTGTTTTCCTTATGATCCGTCCTTAAGGCAAGATGAATATTGTGGTCACGACTCCCACACAGGGCTCCTCTGCACAACAACATTAGATGGACAAGGTCGTGGAGGAATACAAGGACATTTTCACCTCACCTATGGGGCTACCTATGCAGTGTGAGGTCAAACACTCCATCGATCTAACTCTGGGCACACCGCTACCCAATGGACCAATCTATCGACGCTCCATTCAAGAGTTGTTGCAAACAGGGCACATCAGGCCAAGCTCGTCATCTTGTAGGAGCCTGATTGTATTGGTATGAAAGAAAGATGGGACCTTGAGACTCTGTATTGACTAGTGGGTGCTAAACAAGATCACTGTCCGGAATAGGTAGCTAATCCCACAGATTAATGACCTTTTGGACTAGCTCAAGGGGGCCAAATATTTTAGAAAGATTGAATTGAAGTCCAGTTACCACCAGGTGCTTATCAAACCCTCCTATGTGTGGAAGACTGCCTTCAAATCCAAGGAGGGCCTTTTCGAATTGTTGGTCATGCCTTTCCGGTTGATGAATGCCCCCACAATATTCATGAGATTGATAGATGACATGTTGAAACCATTCACTAATGCATTCATGGTGCTGTATTTAGATGACATATTGATCTTCAGCCAGAGTTGGGGAGAGCACCTCCACCATATTTGGCAGGTCCTACAAACCCTATGACAACACAAATTGTGTGCCAATTTGGAGAAATGCACTTTTGGCATGACCTAGGTTCAATATATAGGGTACATCATGATGAGTAGCGTGTGCATGTGGACCCAGCCAAGATAAAAGTAATTTGGGATTGGCCAACCCAAACCAATGTAATAGAGCTCCACAACTTTCTAGGTCTTTCCAATTTCTACCGCAGGTTTTTGTTGGGGTTCTCTCATATCACTTGGCCTTTAAGTCATGTCACCAAGGGTGGAGTGGAAGCAAAGTTCTTTTGGTCTGAAACCCAACAGAAGGTGTTTACTGAGTTGAAGCATCATCTTTGCTCTGCACCAGTTCTCACATTACTGACTTGCAACAACCATTTGGAATTGAGACAAATGCCTCCGACTATGCCATTAGTGTAGTTCTTACTCATCAGGGGCATCCGATGGCTTACCACAATGAGAAACTCTCAGACACAGTCGAAAACTATCCCACCTATGGCAAAGAAATGTTTTAATTGTGCAGACATGCCGTCAACGAAATCATTACATTCTGTGGAAGGAAACAATCATCCACACAGACCACCAACCCATGTAGTTCATACAGACACAAGGGAAGTCGCAAAATGATCATCATCAGAAATGGTCTACATACCTCCAACAGTTTCATTTGAACATTAAGTACAGGAAGGGAAACACCAATAATGTTGTAGATTGCCTTACCAGACCACCATTCATGGCGTTGATCACCGTGCTTGACTCCTGTGGGCTCAAGACTTCAAGGTGGCTGAACCTTTACAAGAGCGATCCAAAGCTCGACAACACATATCAAACACTCCTAGAAGGTAAGCATGTTCCAAATTTTCACCTCTGGGATGCACTGTTATGCCACATGGGACACATATGTGTTCCTTCAAGCGAGCGTGCCAAGATGATTTGGGAGGTGCACTACAATAAGGTCATTGAACATTTCAGAGTAGAGAAAAAAGTGGCAGTACGACATAAATATTTTTATTGGCCGAACCTTTGTCGGGATGTTGGGAAATACATTAGATCATGCAATGCCTGTGCTATTTCTAAACCAACCATCAAGAAACAAGGCCTATATACTCCTCTGCCCACTGCTAGTTGACCTTGGGAAATCATCTCCATGGATTACATGTCGGGCCTTCCTTTTACCAAGCACGACAATGATTACGTTTTCGCGGTCATCGATAGATTCTCTAATAGGCCATTATGGCAGACTGCAAGAAGAGTATCACAATAGAGAACATTGCTAAGCTCTTGTTTGAGCAAGTGCGGGTATACTTTGGGATCCATTTCCTTGTTTATTGCAATATTTACTATTTTTAGCAAATTTTTCAGGTCCTGAACTTCCAGAGTAGTTTTGACCCACTAAACGACATTTTTTTGAGGTTTCTAGTAGCTAACCACAAATCTTTTAGTACTCAAAAATATATTTCCAACAAGGTATCATACGTGCCAAACGAAGATAATATGACCAAGTTATGACCCCGGGGAGTTGGCTATCCAACTAACCCCAACGAGGCCCACAAATTCTTGGCGTTCCATCTCCTAGGGTTACGGTTTTGGTTGTTTAGGGTTTTCCCTTGTTGTTAAATAATAAATAGGCCCTTGAGCCTCACTGTAACATAGTTCAGAGGCGTGTAGCTGCCACATCTCTTCTCAAAGATAATCTACCATTGCCTGGGCTAGTTTATTTCCATTATGTTTGTAGGCATATTTCAGTATTTGATATTAATGAAATGAAGTGTTATTTCTGTCGCATCTCTATATTTATGGTTATATCTATAATTTTTTTGTTCTTGTTTAAGATTAGATCAAGGAAATTCTGTTGTGGGTTAAGGTTATGATGGTGGAAATAAATTTTTTGGTGTTCGAGAACCCACCCATGGGAGCTTAAAAGCCTGGTACTGAGGGAAGGACCTAAAGGGAGGGATGCTACCTGGCAGGGATCTATATAAATATTGAAGAAATGGATGCATATGAGTTCTAGAGGGCCATATAATTGAGGGCCTAAAGGAGAGAGTGCATAGATGAAAAATGGCGGGAGAGAGTTGTACAAGAGATCGATAGAAGGCAGAAAGAGAAACACCAAGCAAGAGCTCAAGCAATTGTGAGAAATTCTTAAATCTATCGTCGAGGATGCAGTGGTCGAGGAAGGAGTCATTTATGCCAACTTACTTGAGAGACACTCCCAGAGGGTGCGAAGGAACAAGAAGAGAACATGAAGGGAGTTCCAGATTGATGCCCAGATTGTGGGCTTAAAGATCAAGGATACAATGTTGAATCTGGGCTCAGATGTGAATATCCTACTGAGAAAAGGTTGGGAAGCCCTGGGAATGTCAAAGTTGGCATTTTCCCCAATTCAACTACATATGGAAAATCAATATTATATCCTTCTAGTTGGAAGGTTAGAGTTCATAGAAGTTGACATAGAAGGGGTGAAAATTTATGCTGACTTTGAAGTAATAGACATTATGGGGAATAAGGATCCCTATCCAACATTGCTTGGAATAGATTGAGCCTTTGAGAATTATGTGATAATTGATTTAATAAGGAGTTAATGACATTTAAAGTGGAGGAAGTTACAATGATCCAACCTATAGACCCATACCAAGGACCAAGGTTCATCGAGTTGACAAATAACAGGGAAGAACCTGAGTTGTTGGATCGGCCGTACCAATTGACAATGAGAAGAAGATAAGACTATATCAATCTAATGATAGGGCGATAAATCAGCTAGAGGAGTTTTCAAACCTCGGAGGTCGGCTCCAAGGCCACTTGGGATGACTCGAAATAGGGAGGGTATGAGATCAATACCACGCGCTGCGCCACGATCCATCATATCAATTGGATTGGTATTGAGGTACAAGAATTTCCTGTTTTCAATGGAATGGACTTGGTTAATTATTTTATTAATATAGTTGATGCCAGTGTCCCTGAAGAACACAAGGTGCCCTTACTGGATGTCACCTTACAAGTGACACTAGCAAGGTGGTTGGGATCTCATCGTAACCATCTTAGGGAATGGAAGGAGATTAAGACAATGATGAGAATTAGATTTGGGCATTCAGAGGATTACCCACAGAAGTTCATTAAGTACAAGTTGAGCTCTGACCCTCGACAACACTTGCAAGACGGTAAGGCTAGTTGGATCGGGGAAGGGCTTCCATAGGAATTATGGGTGCATAGATTTATACACACCCCTGGGAAATTTCCAAAGGCTTGGTGTGTAAAGGAGGAGATAAGGATACAAATCGATGATTGGGACTGTATGCCTTCTCAATTTATTAGAGATTTTTCCTTTACCGATAGTGATGAACGAATCACAACGACTTTGCAAGTTGTTAAAAGGGTTATTCTCACAGTAGGATAGTTGATAGAGGGATGTATGTACTAGGACACACTTGAGCATCTATATGAATGAAGATTCCATGAAGATGTAGCTTGTGGAAAGATTGAATGGGAGACGGATAAGGATGACTTGGAGGAATTGAGACATTTGACGTTCAAGGAAACTAAGGGGGCATGAAGTGTTGAAGATGGGCATGTAACCAATGGTCTGCAACCACTACTATTAAAGTTGTGGAAACATAACATTGACACTGATGAGAAGACAAATTTAGCCTCAATAAGGGATTACTGGGATGACAAAATACTAAGGAAATATTCGATCTCCTAAGAGAGTACGAAGATTTGTTCCCTTCGTCTATTGTGGAGCTTAAGGGAATTAGGGGAGAGATAGGGGAGATGAAAATTGTTCTTAAACCTTATGCAAAGCCAGTGAAACATCGTTCGTATAGGCTAAATATAAGAGTTAAAGAGAAAGTGAAGAAGGATATAGATAAAATGTTGGTGGCAGGGCTTATATTACCAGTCAACGAGGCTAAGTGGGTCAGTCCAATTATTACACAGAGAAAGAATGACACTGAATAAATTCGGGTCTGCATGGATTTCCGCAGTTTGAACAATTATTATGTTCATGACCCCTTATTTACCCCATTCAATGATGAAGTTCTAGATAATGTGGTAGGAAATGAAGCTTACTTGTTTGCAGATGGATTCTTTGGTTACCATCGAGTCTAGATTGTGGAGGAAGACAAGAAGAAAATGACATTCACCACCTAATAGGGATCCTATGCATACCATGTTATGCATTTTGGACTTAATAATGCGCCAAAAATATTCTCAAGAATTGTAATTGCTACTTTCAAGGATTATATGCACAAGTTTCTAGAAGTTTACTAGGATGAATGAGTCATCTACAATTTTCTAAAGAAGCATTCCAGTTTGCTCTGAGTGATGTTTGACTATTGTAAACAATTGTAGATTTCCCTAAACTTGAAAAATTGCATATTCGTGGGCCCTGATCACCTTTCTCAGTTAGAGTAAGGTGAAACTGTAGGGTCAGTAGATGATCAACTACTAGATGCCGACCTGTTTCGAGTCGAAGCCATACAAGACTACTTGGAGGATATTACAGTATTTCTAGCCATAGGTAAATGCCCAAACGGGTACAAAATGACACAATGAAGAAACATTATGGTTCACGCTACATATTACCAATTGGTCGCAAGACAATTGTACAAGTTGGGCCTTGATAAGATATTGCGAAGATGTGTTCTTTATCACGAGAGACAAGATTTATGGCGGGAGTGTCATTTATGAGTTTCATGTGGGCATGTTCGGGGGAAGGCCATCGCAAGGAAAGTCCTGTAGGCGAGACTCTAGTGGCCCACAATTTTTCGAGACGCAAAGGAATACGCTAAGAGGTGTGACATGTTCTAAAGAGTTGGAAAGCCAACACACAGAGATGAACTGCCTTTGCAACCAATACAGGCACTACAAGATTTTAAGAAATGGGAAATCGAATTTGTAAGACCTCTTAACTCACCAACATGCCACTCACACGCCAAACATATTATCACTGCCATAAAGTACCTTGCTAGATGGGATGAGGCAAGACAAGTCAAGGATTGCACTGCAAACAACGTTGCCAGATTCATTTTTGAGAATATCATCACCTGATTTGGGTGCCTTCGAAGCCTCACCAGTTACTGGGGGACCCATTTCAATAATGAAACAATCACCTCATTACTACAAAACTTTATTATACAACACCATAAGAGAAATATGTATCACCCTCAAGGAAATGGTACTATGGAAGATTTTAAAAAATATTAGAGAGGGTACTCACCAAAATATGCTTAGCTAACAGAGACAATTGGGACGAGTGGGTGCCAGCTACGCTATGGGCTTATCGTACAACTGTCAAGTGCTTACAAAAGTATATGCCCTTCTAGTTAGTATATGGACGAGAAGCTATAGTACCTGCTGAGTTTACCATCTCCTACCTCTTCATTCCACCAGAAACTCACATGACAAAGGAGGATTCAATTCCAAAGTAGTTGGAAGAGCTCTGGGAACTCAACGAGGCTAGGTTTCTGGCAGATTTCCACCAAACTATTAAAAAGCAGAGGTAGAAGGCATGGCATGACAAGTATATTAGACAAACATCCTTTGCAATTGGAGGACATGCTTTGCTATACGATAGTAAATTCTTAAAGTTTATTGGGAGGCTTCCAATGCATTGGTTGGGACCCTTCATTGTTGCAGAAGTGAAATAATTAGGAGTTGTCAAGCTCGCACAATTAGATGGTGTTTTACTGCCGAGATGGATGAATGGTGCATGCCTGAAACCTTTCCATGGATTGAACAATTCTACACCAAATTGATTGAATCTCCAAAATGGGATTGTAGTTAGGTTTAGATAGAGTCAGTCAATCCTTTGTAGAATATCAATTGCGTCAGTTAACTTAGTTGGTCAGTTTTTCCATTCGAAGTCGATCAAGAATAAAATTTCGTCAGTTATTTTAGTTGCAGAAGTATTTTCACCCTACCACAACTGCTTGTGGTTGGGGAGTCACATATGTCAGTCATCATATCTGTAATAATTAGTAATAATTCCTTGTGTCAGTTCAAATTTGGGCTAAATATTTCCCATAATATCCCTGGCATGATCCGTTATCAACTTCTAGGGGTTTGCCATCATAGCACCTTAATTACCCATCAATTCAACTCTCCTTTTACAATTTTGCATCATCTAAGTCAGGTTTGGCTCAACTGCCTTCATTGCTTCCATAGTTGGGATTGAGTGGGTAAATTTGTTGTATTAATTAGTTTAGTGGTGTAATAGAAAACGTTGTGGCAGGCTTTTTTATTTAATTTGCATAGCAACAATAAGTTTCTCAAAACCAAAATCTGAGGTGGTTGAATTGCATAGTTTGGAGTCTGTGTCTAACTTCCCCTATTCCCAGCCCAAGTTCAAACCCCCCATGTTCTTTGTGTTGCATTGTTGCTCTACAGCAATGACAAAGATTGTAATTTGTGTTCCAGAAGTTAAGCCAGATTCAAGAATTATGAAGAAAGAGCATCTTTATGGTAAGTACGATAAAGTTGTTCTTGTAGACAATGTTGGCATCATTACACAGGTTTGGCGCCATGGCACAGGTGTTGTCCTTGATGGCAAGTCACTCTGATGACAGATCACATTTCAAGCTCTCAGAATGAAGTAAATCATATATACGCAGGTTCACCTTAACGAAGCTGCGTATACACGAGGGTTGGACGTTCCCAAGGCCCGTATGCGTATACACACACTTTCATGCAAGGAGAATTTATTTTTGGTCCGTGGTATTTAGTCCTTGTTATTTGAACCTATGGTTTTGGGCCATGGTATCTCGTCATAAGTGTTGATCCCAAGTATTGGGTCCATGGTATTGAATTGTTATGGTTTTTGGACCGTGGTATTGTGAAAGGCCTAAGGATATAAAAGAGGAAGAAGATCATTTGGCAAGGTACTATCTGAATCATTGAATATCTGATAAAGTGCTAGATCTGGAATACTGTGATTGGGTTATGGTGCAAATCTGGATCTGAATGAAGAAGGAACCCGAGCGCAAGGAGAAGGATAAGTTCTATTGATGGGTCAAAATCTTAAAGCTTGAATGATAGTATCTTTGTATGATTTTGAGCTGTTCTATGGGGCACACACTTGATCTATAAATCCGATAATTTGGGTTAACTAATGTCTGAATGATTGAAAGAGTGAATTATCATTTATAGATCTGTATGCAGGTTCAGTGAAGGTAAGGCACATATACACGCATTTTCTGCAAGTGAAAGAAGCGTATACGTAGGTTGGTCTCGACGAAGAAGTGTATACACACAGTTTCTGCAAGTGAAAGAAGCATATACGCAGGTTGGTCTCGACGCAGAAGCATATGCACGTAGGTTTCTGAATAGTGAAGTAGTGTACGTATTTTGAATTTTGTTTTAGCTGCTTCTGCTGTTTAGCTACAATGTTCTGGGTTCATAATTGGTGTGTGATTACTGTTACTGTGTTCTGGGTACAACAGTCGGAGAAGTGTTTATTTGATTCAGTACTAATGGGTGAAAAAGAGATTGTTTGATGATTGGATCCAGTCTGAAATTTATGAAACTTGGTCCCTGGAAGAAAAGAGAGGGTTGTAGCTCTCTGCAGGTTTCATCCTACGTACTGGTAAAGGACTGCACCGGTACAGAATCATTGTAAAAAGAAGTTTCTAATTGAAAAGATAGAGACATATTACAACAGGTGGTTTTCACCCACATTGGGTTTCCACCTTATATCTTGTGTTCTTGTGTTTGATTGTCTTCTGCTCTATTTTACTATTCCTGGTTACTGTTTATATGATTATGATGTACAGATTAATGTTAAACATCTGTAGAATATATTAAAGTATAAGTCTGCATGGTATACACGAGTTTCCTTATCTGTAGTTGCGTATATATGCTGTTTTCTCTAACTGAAGTAGCGTATATGTTCTGGGTTTGAAAAGAAATTAATTGACCAGATAATACTGATTCACCCCCCCCTCTCAGTATTATTTCCAGCAATTGGTATTAGAGCAGGTCCTTCAGAAGAAGCTTGATTGCTTGAAGGAAGATCTATCATAATGAGCAACTACGAGAGAGAAGCATCGATCAGGCCACCAATTTTTTATGGGACCAACTTCGTCTATTGGAAGGTAAGAGTCACAACCTATCTTCAATCTCTTGGTACAGAAGTCTGGGATATCATAGATACAGGGTACACTTTTCCTTCAGCAACTCCTACATATCCGGTTGAAAAGAAGCAGTTTGAAACAAATGCAAAGGCTGTCAATACTCTATTAGGATGTCTATCGCAATCTGAAATCATCAAGGTGATGCAGTATAAAACTGCAAAAGAAATATGGGATAAGATCGTTCTGAGCTATGAAGGAGATGAACAGGTAAAACAAGCAAAACTTCAAACCCTCAGAATTCAATATGGAAATCTCAGAATGTATAATGACAAAAGTGTGACTAACTATTTCCTACGTATAGATGAGATTATTAATTGTATGAAAAACTTGGGTGAAGAAATAAAAGAGGCTGTTGTGGTTGAAAAGGTTCTAAGATCTTTGTCCTCTAAGTTTGAATCAAAAGTTTCTGCAATAGAAGAAAAGGAGAATCTTCAGAAAATTACCATGTTGCAGCCACACAGAATTCTAATCGCTTATGAAATGAGGAAAGGAGGACCATCAGACAGGAGAGAAGCTGCATTCAAGGCTTCAGGTAAAGGAGATTACTATGAGTC